>JAUCMS010000052.1:13746463-13765254 GCA_032357445.1 Enteromius radiatus | reverse complement strand
TTTCTTTCTTTCTTTCTTTCTTTCTTTCTTTCTTTCTTTCTTTCTTTCTTTCTTTCTTTCTTTCTTTCTTTCTTTCTCTTTATCCATCCATCCATCCATTCTTCTTTATTCCCTTCTTTCTTTCTTTTTATCATCAATCTGTCCATCCTTCTTTCTTTCTTTTTATCCATCTATCTTTCTTTCTTTCTTTCATCCATTTCTTTTTTCCTCCATCCATACATACATCCTTCTTTCTTTCTTTCTTTCTTTCTTTCTTTCTTTCTTTCTTTCTTTCTTTCTTTCTTTTTTCCTCCATCCATCCATCCATCCATCCTTCTTTCTTTCTTTCTTTCTTTCTTTCTTTTTAAAATTATGAATTACATTTAAAATAATATTATTAAATATTAATGTTAATGTTTCCTTGTAAATAAACCAAATTTGAACTTTTTCATTTTATGATTTTAAAAACATACACAGTACATATAGATCTTTAAAATGATAATTTTAACACAAGCAGCTTATTGGCCTATATTTGTTTTGCTATTAATTCCACAGAAGCAGAGCTCATCACTTTGACACGCTGCCAGCCGCACCTGACCCTTGAACCTGAGCTTGTAAGTTATTCACCTGCAGCATCTCAACTGGAGCAGTAAAAAAACGCCGTAACACACGTTAATATCACATTATGCAACCTGTCTGCAAGTTCACAAGAGCGGGTCAAAGATTAAGGGATATATGACCTAAATATTGGGTGGCAGGGTTGCGTAAAGGAGCGTCTTAGCGAGTGAATTCAGCCTGATGTGGAGTTGTTCGGTTATCGGAGACCTATTTTCTCCCTCCGTCTGCTGCCATTAGAGTTTGGTGGTGATGTATCACCCAGAGGTGTGTGATGCAGGGCTGCTGAGAGTAGAGCACACATTTCAGAACATGATACATCTGCTGGGCTACTTCTAAAGGTCACTTCTATTATATTATTTATTTATTTTTGACTAGATCATCAAATGTTCTAGAACAGGTGATATATCTGCATGTATATGTATCTCTATGTGTAAGTAATTCAAAATAAAACACTAAACTCATAATTAAAAATTGTTTAGTATAATTATTAGTAAATTGCATCCAAGAAATTATATATATATATATGTATTTATGTATGTTTATTAATGCAAAACTTTTTGGTTATAATTGCTAAAAAAAATTCAAGTTCAAAATCTTTAATGATAATTTAATAATTAATATCTTTGTAAAAGTCATATTGTTTTATTTCTGTTTTCTAAAAAAAGGTATTAAAATGTTTCATTTAAAATAATTTATATAATTATACATATAATACCACTAATAATATGCTATAATAAGTGCCACTTTGAAGTTATGTCTGCAGACTATCATATTACACCTATATTCCAACTCATTTGAAGCAGTGTTCAGACACGAGACTCGACCCCCTGCTTCGAGGAACTTCTGCTGCTGTGATTCTGACATGGTAATTAAATCCTCCATTTTTTTTGCGCTCTCTGTTTTCCCAGACAGAAAATATCTCTTAAAAAAACATCTAGCCCAAACTGAGGTGTCGGTTAATGTGTTTTTTTTTGACAAACATATAACACCAGCAAGTGATAACGAGTTGCTGTTTACTTATTTATCTCTCTCTGTGCTGTTACCTTGGTATCTCGCAGCCCTTCGGCAGTGGCAGAGCTTCGTAGTTTATTTATACCGTGCCTCATTATTTATTAAAAACTCAGTTAGTGGGGCAGGCTTGAGCACCGGGGAGCCGACAGGCTGCTGCGTTTCATCCTCCTGTGCCAAGTGGGGCTCCCTCTTGCCCTATGCTTTGCACCAACGCCGGGGAGGCACAGAAACAAAGACGAGGCCATCGGGGATTGCCACGGAGCTCCAGGCTTCAAAGAGCTCTCCCCAAAAGACATTACATGCACACAGAGCGCCTCGGCAGACCTGCAGCATCTCTCATTCACTGGAAGCATTTTGTTCTCCTTTCAGGATGACTCAAAGATCAAAGAAATAGAAATAAATAATAGAGAAAAAAATAGAGATAAATGAAATAGTAAAACGTTTGCAGGGTGATTGGATAAAAAAAAAAAAAAAAAAAAAATATATATATATATATATATATATATATATATATTATTTATTTATTTTTAATTAATAATTATGTATTTAATTCTGCAAACAACTGTTCTTAGTTTTTGGCTATAAATTATTTGTTTATTTCATAAATTCATTTTTAAGATTCAGTATTTTTATATAAAAAATTTGGTAATTTGCCATTTACCTTATATTTTTAAAATAAAATATTTAAAAAATTGTTTATGCATACATATGTTTATACATACATATACATAAATATTCATATTATAGCTTCTCTCTATAACACACGCACAAACACATTATATTATTATTATTATGATGATTTAAATTTATTTGTATTTTTTAATTAATGTTTATTATTTATTAATTTAATAATCATTTCATGGTTTATTCATTTAATTGTTTTTATATATCTTATAAACAAAGCACATTTAGGTAAAACAAAATGGATGCATATTTTTATTTTGAAATTAATCTGATAACTGTTACTTGTTTGGCTATAATGCGAATTATGAATAATAGATAAATAAATTCTTAAAATTATGTATTGTAACTAATGTAATTTTTAATTCATCGTTAAAATGTAAAATAAAATAAACGTTTTCATTTTTTTTTAAATGTAAGCATATAAATATATGTGTTGCATAAATAATATATAAAACAAAAGCCATGCTTCACGTGACGTGTCCAATTCATGGGACAGAACCAGCACATGTCCCTTTCCCGAGGACAGCCTGTGTCTAGTAGTTCCCAGGACAATAACATTCTAATAAAGCCTCATGAAAGGGACAGTCTGTGTGTAACGCCTCTCCGGAATGTGAAAGTCCTGTCAAACAGGAAAAGGGCAGCGGCGCGGCCAGCCCAGTCCCCGGACAGCAGACACGGACACACACCCGTCCTGTCAACACTTGAGGATGAGGACCTGTAGACTGAGACAGTGAGAGTGAGACACATCACACTTCCAGCCCCTCTCTGTGCTGTTACACACGTTTGACAGATGTTTGAGTGACCTGTCAAATTACATCCTGATAGCTGATTGGATAAATGCTGAGAGGCAGCTTAAGTTTAATTAGATGATATTATATAACCAAGAGACCATGTGAAAGCATACCTCTTTTTTTTTTCCTGATAATTGTTACATAAGCCCTCCAACAGCACGGGATTGTGTAATTTTGAAGCAGTGACCTTTGCTTCTGTACGCCTGCAGTTTTAAAGTTGACCATGCTAGGTTGAACAGCAGATATTTCTCTAACAGCAGTTTACAATAAAGTTTAACATTCATTTTTGAATTAGGTGTTGTGAGCAATACTTTCACAACGTTTTATAATATTGTTTAATGTTAATTTCAAGTTTTATGAATTGGCTGTTCACAAATTGAACCATTTGAGATCAATGGGCTATTTTGTATTTTCTCTTATTTCTAATTTTAGAAAGAAAGATTAATTTCACAAAATGCATTAAAACAGTAATATTGTGAAATATAGATTTTTAAATTAAGAAGTTTGAAAACATTTAGTATTATCAGTTTTGAAAAGTTGCTGCTTTATAATTTTCACTTGCAATTGGAATGGTTTGTAAAATAAGTGTCTTTACTCTCTCACTTTTGATCAGTTTAATGGGTCCTCGCTGAATGAAAGTACTTTTCAAATATATACACTATATGTGTGTGTGTGTGTCTGTATATATATATATATATATATATATAAGTACTTTTTTAAATATATATATATATATATATATACATACCATATATGGATGTATATGGATGTATTTATGTGTATATATATATATATATATATATATATATACCCACACACACACTCACACACTATATAAATGGTATAACACACACACATAATACATACAACATATAGTTACTTACAGTTTAGATACAATATATGTTTGTTAGTGCTGTTAAATGATTAATCGTGATTAATTGCATCAAAAATATATCTATAATTTTTACACAATATATGCGTGTGTGTTCTGTGTATATTTATTATGTATGCTAAATACATACATTATAGTACAAATGCATATTATGTAAACTAAAACTTATTTTGGATGTGATTAATTTGGATTAACTGGTTGCTGGCACTAACTTAAACATATTGTATATAGATTGTGAGTGATTTTGTTGATTTATTTTTTTACTAAAAACAAGACAAAAGAGCAAATTATTAAGAAACCTTCACAGTGTAGTTGTGCTTTAATAATGCCTAATTTTAGGCTTAAGTAGAAAGCACTATAGAATTCAAAAACTAAACTAAAATTACATCACAACCAACTAACAATTCTTGTGTTAATACTACGTGAAACCCTATCAAATGTACACAAATGGCCACAAGCGAGAAGAACAGTACTAATAACGCAGGAGGAATGCCAAACATTTGTCTCATATGAGATTTGTTAGAAATATAATGACTGGATTTGATCCTGTAAAAAAAAAAGTGATGATCTAGTTCATTTCCTCTAAGCAGGAGCAGCATTTGGCAGCAAAAGGCTTATTTTGAGACAAGAACATGCAAATAATAGAAGAGGCAGGGATGCTCTGTGTAGGATGGGATGGCAGTAATTTCCGTCGAGAACCATAAAGCAGGTGTCTGTACCCTCATCTACAGCGAGACGTTCTGCCGGTGCTGTGTGTTCTTTGATCATACCAAAAGAGTGGCTTCAAAGGAGGCAGACAGCGTTTAAGGTTGCGAGATCTCCTGTGAAAGACGGGGTTTTGCATACATTAACGTAAAGCCACATTGTAGAGATAGTGAGTGTGAATTTAAACAGTTTTTATAGCGTTGGTTATTTTCTTCCTATCATTTACGCACCTAAAATTTGAATGCAGCAGTTTAGGTCAGGTACGCTCGGGTCAGGTCTTATTTGCATATGATCTTCATATCTGATTTCCACCATAGCTTTGTGGTCACTACTTACGTGTTTGAAATAGGAGTACGTACAGATATGATGACTAGCAAAACTAAAGTACAGAAATAAAGCTTAGTTCTGCTGACACAAACAAAGTAGAATAAACCCTCACGTAACTATGAAATAATAGAAGGAATTAGTCATTTCACTGTATGTACTTTGGACTGAAGCTCTTGGCAGACGGCGGTAAACCTCCCCCACTTCTCGCAGTTTGGATTCTGTGACACGCAGCCATGAGAATCTGCCAGGAATTTTTTTAGGACCTCTTATTCCTGACATAAAACAGCAGGGTAGTGCTTTGCAGAAGGTGGCAGGTCACTCCTCTCTTAAAGCTTTGATATTTGACAGTGATCGTCTTCTTTTAGTGGCTTTTGTGGCTTCTACTCAAGAGCCAGGTGTTAGATGAGACTTATTTGATTGCTATTAATTATCAGATACTTTAAATAGCTTCAGACTGACGTCTCTGATGGCCAGGGTTGCCAGGTTTCCTTCACTGAAACAAGTTTGGAGAAAACTAGCAATATGTAGCGTATGGGTGCCGTCAGAATGAGAGCTGTTAAAAACATCACAATAAACTCCAGTTCATCAATAAACCTCTTGTTAACCAAGACTTGTTTGTAAAGAAAAACAATTTCAATCCAAGATGTTCCTGTTTGAACTTATTCTGATGGCACCCATTTACTTCAGAGGATCTATTGGTGAGCAAGTGATGTAATGCTTAATCTCCTGGTTTCACAGACAAAGCTCAAGACTAGTTCTAGACTAAAATATAAACCTGAGCTTTATCAATTGAAAGAAACTTGCAATGACTGATCTTAAAACATGTCTGTGCCTTTTATTTTGTCTTAAGATGCACACCAGTAATGCTTTTTAACTAAGGCATGTCTATAAAAATTACTTAAAATTGAACTATGGACTAATTCTGGGTATGCACTGTCTATGAACCCAGGCCTGTGTAAGCAGATTACAAGTTACATATTTATCCAACTTTAAATAAACAAGCTTTATAAGAGCTGGGTTTTAAAACATTTAATTCATGATGTGTTTCTGACGTGACCTCACCGAGTTCATTTAAAAACCTGAGAATTTCTCCCTTTTGCGACAACTACTTAGCCTGCAGGCATGTTGCCTAGTTGCAAGAGGAGAAAGAAAAAACAGGAATTTTTTCTTCCCGTCTTCAGCCACAGAGTTCTTTGAAGTTTCCACACAGCAACAGTAAAAGCATGTGAGTGATCCTGAGGCAACCCCACCCTCTCGTCCTGCACACTTCCACCCTTCTTCAGCCTTTAAGGTCCAACTCACATTTTCCAGTGACTCTCCGAGCACAACTTTCCACATGTAAAAATCCGGATTTTTAAATACCAATTTTTCTATATTTATTTGGACGGATCACATCTCATGCACCATAAATCACACTGTGGCCATACTTTCAGGAACTGCAGTAGCCTTAAACGTCACTCTGAGATAATTACACCGCCGATAAGACATTTCTCACCATCTCATGTGAATTCCTGAGGGATATAGTCTCATCTACTGCTCTGATACACCGGCAGCACTGAATACATCCAATAATAACCTAGATCTTGTACTAATAACTAGATGGATTTAACAGAAAATTGGTAAGAAACCTCTTTTTGCGCTTCAAGGGCACAACCTTCAAGAGTTTCTCGCATCTTATCACCTGAACATCTTTTAGGAGGCTTTTGTAGAGGAAATGGTGAGGGCTGGGATGTGTCAGAGGTTGAGGCCTGATTCTCATGGTAAGATGATCCCTGTTGGGTGTACTGAGGGACTTTTAGAGGAAGGCTGGGAAATCTCTGTGCATTTTTTGTGTAGGATGTAATGTGATGTGATGTAATGTCTTGTGTACAGGAAAGTCTATGCTGTATTCACTGTACAACCTCTGTCAGGACCTTATCCTGTATGCATAAAGCAATCTCTAATAAGGAACAGACTGATGTACTTACACACACACACACACACACACATATATATATATATATATATATATAAAATCATGCAAGTATTAAATATGTCCTTAATGACAACATCTAAAACCCTATGTAGCCTATGTATGCACAATTATAGCTCAGTACTTTACATTATTTTATATTATAAATATATTAATGTAGTTATTTTTTTATATAGCTTCTAACACCACCTTACCCTAAACATATATATATATATATATATATATATATACACTTATTGAGTTAAAATACATATGTTTTACGTTAACCAAACCAAAATGAAACCAAAACAAACCAAAAAGTTTTGCTGGCAGCTGGATGCCAGTAACTTGCTGTAGATTTTAATTTATGATAATTTTGGGCAGCAGTTTGTTCAAAGATAAATGAACATTAAACATTAAAAAGTCTTTAAAAGTAAAAAAAAAAAAAAAAAAGACAGAAAAAAGTTTAAGTATTTCTGGTTCCCAGAATGCTTTGCATGAGGCAGTTTTTAATAGTTTTATTCTGTAAAGATAAAGACTTTTTAATGTTAATTTATCTATGAACAAACTGTTGCCAATAAATTTGCTAAATAGAAATTTACAGTAAGTTATTGGCATCCAGCTGCATAATTACAGCAAATCTTACAGTGTGCAAAAAGTGTGTGATAAAACCACAGATAAGCCATAGATTCCTATGATCTCACTGAATGGACCATTATAGGGCAACGACTGTTTAAAATAGGAGTGAAATATAATACAAATACATTTAAAAGAAGAAACTGCTAAATCAAAACCTCACATTTGCACTTTACAAGAACAAGGATGATGCAAAGATAGTGTAACCAAAATCGTCTGTCATAATTTACTAACACTCAAGTGTACAATACAAATACAAATCTGTAATTTATTTCTTCTGCTAAACACAAAACTGTTGGTAATCAAACAGTTACTGGTATTTTTTTCCCATACTGTAGAAATAACTGCTCACCACCATTCTTTGAATTCTCTTCGTTTACCTTACACAGCAGAGTAAAACTTATGCCCATCCCTTTAAACAAAGTGCAGCATTACTCAAACAATGAGTTAAGATGTTAATGCATGTACTGTCTCAGCAGATAAAGCAAAAAATCCTGTATAATGAAGTTTGGCAGCTTAATGAATACATACATTTAACACACTCTCTTCTTAATAATAGAGATGACAGCAGCATCCCAGCCTGTGTTCTTTTAGTCCAGGAGGTGATTGTAATCATACACCTTCACAGGTAATTAGTGTGATAATTAGGGAGCTCCGACAGGTTCTGGTGACAGATGTGGCTGGCTTTTTGGTAACGGAGGTGTGTTCCAGTGTCACTCATGTTGGGACGCTTTAAAGGACCCCTACCATTACTGTCAGTGCACCCTATTGAGAAGCACGGCAGGGCCACACCTACACGCTACCTGGATCACATGTGTGCCCTTTAGCTCAGCTGCTATACTTTGCGGTGTTTGAAAAAAACAAATGCATGAAGAAGCAGAGTTGGAGTGAGCAGGGAAAGTGTGTACATCTACAAAACAAATGGTTAACAGTGGCTTGCCTCATTTTCCTGATGCGTTTATATAAATCCATTTGGCAGACATCTAAAAGTGCATTCAAGGTATTCATTTTATCAATATGAGTATTACAAATCAAAGCCATGACATTAATGTTGCCAGAGAAGTACTTTACAAACGGTTATAGGAACTTGTAGCTTGATTGGACGCATGGAAAAAACTTTGAAACCCATTTTACTTGAATTACGTGATGCATGTTTGTGTGAAACAGGATATTCTGAAAACAAACAAACAAACAAATAACCACTGGGTATGGAAGTTTGCTTTAAAGAGAATCTTGGTATTTCACGATGTAACCATGTACAAAAAACGAGGCTTCCTTTTTGGTAGGATCTAACATAAACACAGGTGTACCTGTTTTACATATGTAATGAGCTCATTCTGTTCGTGTAGCTCAAAATAAATGAATGCAATTCAAATCTTAAATATAGATATAGAAAAAATATGCTTTATATGTGACCCCTGTCTATGAAAACCCACCTGAAGTAAATATTTTTTTGGTAATTTACTGTTTTCTACATAAAATCATCCTTCATAACAGAGCATTCTGTGAAAATATAACTTTGATGTCTTTAATATTGACTAAGTATGGCCATGTCGGAGATTGAAATTATAGTGAAATCGATGTTTGAAATCGACCTTTGAAGCTTGTTTGACTTTAGCCTGGATTTCACAGACAGGGTCACATATAATAAAAAAACTATAAACAAGTTTAAAAATATAATAAAATAATGTAAGAACATAATAATGAATAAGAAAAATGGCAGTAAAATGGCATTTTATTTCACAGTTTGGGCTTCGTTTGGAGAAAAAAGTAATTGTGAGAGATAAACTCTTTTTAATTGCAAGGGAAAAAACTCAATTCCAAGTTTAAATCTTGTAGTTTTTATTTATTTTTTTATTTAGATTTTGTTTTCTGCCACAGAATAAAAATAAAATAAAAAGTTTTCGTAATTGCCAAAAAACAATATCAGCCTCAATCTGTGTTCAAATATTAGAAACAAAAGAGCACAGGATTGCATGCAGAGAAAATGTTCAACATTACTACCGATAAATCAGAATAACATGCACAACAAGATGCTCAATTACAGAACATTCCCAGTAATCACAATCCACAAAATACGCAACGCTAATCACCAGTTTTTTTCCTTCCTTCTCAAATGACTGACAGCTCCTGTCATGTTCTCTCCAGCCTGAAGAATGTGTCTGCTTCTTGCCATTTATTATATCTCTAAAAATTCATTTCATTAATCTCTCTGGCAGTGTGTGCGTGGAGGTTTGAATCCCTGAGCCTGTCATCCTCCCCCCCCCCATACGGAGAAAAGGACTTTAGGGTTGAAGCTTAACACTGACCCCATGCCGGGAGTGTGTTCAGTATTAATTGAATGTGTAGCTTGTTTATCCCTATGGAACATTCTTCAGAGTAGTAAAGCACATGATTAATCCATTAAAACAAAGGTAGCAGCATTGTTGCCTTTTTTCCTGCTACTGTATGTCTGCATGTTGAATAGTTCTCAACACGTACCCTGGGAGCATCTTTTTCTTGAAGTCTCCCAGCTCTCGTATAATCAAATGCAGTGCAACATTCCTTTGTTCGAAAGCGGCTAATTCTGATTGGAGGTTTGCTGCCGAGTCTCTTCATTGGTTGCGCCGAGGCCAATCGCGCACTGCAGCCGACCTCGGTTGCTACATCTCTTTGCACAGATTTTGAAAAGACTCGCTTGTTGCCATTGTTTCAGGAGCACTGCTCGTCTCTTTCTTGAGATGATGCCGAAGCTTGTAAAGAAGTTTGAACGACTGGGAAGGTTGGACATGGGTGGTCTTGTCATTTGCATAAGCGACACACACAGAGCCGTTTATTCTCCGTCAGCCGTCATGTGCGCCTGTTGCACTGCGAAATAGCCTCTGAGCGTGATTTCTTGAATTACTCCAAAGGAATTCTCCTTACACATCATCTTTGAGCAGCTTATCAGGACCAGAGCAGTGGTAATTGAGGTGCGACCCAAATAAGAGAATTTAACATGCTCTTGAGTGAGTCTGGAGCTTTGCTGACCTACATATTAAGGGAACATTGGCAAAGCAGCCCCACAATCAATATGCAGACTCCAGCATTGCTCTCTCTCTCTCTCTCTCTCTTTTTCCCTTTGGCTAATGGGAAGGCTGAGAAATAAGGCACATGTTCTGTATTTTCTGTAAACCGGCAAGCCAAACATACCACGGAAAATGGCCTTGACCATAAGAGGTTCTGGAAAATGAGATATTTTTGAGTGCACTTGTTTGCTTACATTTCCAGCGCAGGTGCAGTTGTGAGGAATGAACGAGAGCCTGTGAAACAACACTATTGTTTCATTTTTGGATAGATATATGATTTTTGGATAGATACTGTTTCCTATAAGAGTGCAAAAAAGATTTCTTGAGGCAGTGAATGAATGTAGGAATATTGGGAACAACAAATTTTAAAAGTTCATCAACCACAAAAATGAACCAGTTTAAAAAACAGATTAGTAGTCTAAGGGATTTAAGTACATGTTTTATGTTTTTTTTTTAAGTAAATCAAACCGTACATGAAATCTTAATTAATTTGTTAGCAATTTTATTTAATTACAAAATGTTTAAATAATTTACGCTAATTTTATTTATGTATTACTGTAAAAATATAGCTAATACAGCTTTTGTTGTATCAAAGTTGCAAAAAGATTCTAAATGACCCAAAATTGTGTTCAAGTGCAGGACAAAAATGTAATAAATGTTACTACTACTACTAATGTCCACAAACTGAATTTGGGAGGAGAAAAAAAAAAAAAAAATATATATATATATATATATATATATAAACTTTAAATTTACAATTTATTTTATTTTATTTATTTATCTTTGTAATATGAAAATAGCAATACAGTAATGAGATTAAGCATTAAAAATAAGATAATACTCGAAATAGTTTAAATGTACTCATCCTTGGTGATTTTGTCATTTGGTTTTTAGAATGAAGTCTGGCCTGGATATTTTTTGACCGGTTTCATAAGACTCACCCAAATATAAGACGGCCTGTGTTGGTCAGGTCTCTTTTAGTGTTTTTCTGGCAATCTGCCGAGTCAACTGACAAACTGATTTGTCCCTGCAAGTGAAGATCGGTGAAGCAAGAAGCGTCCGCACTCGGGGGAACTCTGGGAGTTCAACTGAATAACTCTTCTCAGCCACTCTCTGCTTTAAAGCAGCACTTAAGTTGTTCAGGGACGGACAGATAAATGCTGTTTATGTGCTTGTTAGTTCATCTGAGGTAATTAGTAACACTCCACCACCACCCTTATCACTGGTCCAGCAGTGACCAATGTAGGTAACAGTCCGTGGTTTGAATCTGATTGAATGGGGGTTTAATGCTGTTGCTGAGGTTTAAACATTGAGTCTTAATGAGGAAGATGTCATTTTCTTATTGGCGTCAAAACAAATCATAGCATCTAAAAACACATGCAGATTTCAGAAAGCAAAGCTCACTGATATCATAATCAAGAATGACATAAAAAACAGCCAGAAATCTAGTTATTTGTAAAAGCAAAACTATCATTTGAATCAAGATTCTTACAGTGATAGCAAAAGTTTTTTTCACTCTATTCACAATCTATCCAGTGGCCAACCAAGATGCGCAAAATAGATTCCACTTAACCACTGGGAAACATTCATAGCCTGGATCTAATTGATCATGACAGACTCAATTCCTCTTGCTGGCAGATCCACTTCCTCTTCTAAAGAGCCTCTGAACTGGATTGATTTAGAGCTTCCTCCTCCATGTTAATAACAATAAAAAAAGCAGACAGTCTCCAGCAAAGCCCCATCACTTACTCCATTACCCGTCCTGTGAGCTAAGTGTCCTGCGGAGCCTCTGAAGTTTGGGATGGGTCCTGGCTAATCACTTACTCGTTGGGTCAGTAGGAGCTGAATAGAGAGGACTATCAACAGCCTTGATTAGCATAAGATACCTTTTTCCCCTTCAAAAGTTAATAATTAATCATTTTATTCAGCAAGTATTCATTAAATTGATCAAAAGTGACAGTAAAGACATCTAGAATGTTATAAAAAAAGATGCATATTTCAAATAAATATGTTTTTTTTACTGATAAAAAAAGTTGTGGGAAAAAAGGCATTTAATTTCAGAAATATTAAGCAGCACAGTTGCCAGTATTAATAATCATACAAAAAGTTTCTAGAGCAGCATAGCCAGCATATTAGAAATGATTTCTGAAGAATCATGTGACACTGGAGACTGGGGTAATTTATTATCATTTTAAATTGCAATAATATTTGACAATATTGCTGCTTTTACTGTATTTTTCATCAAATAATTGGCTGAATGAATGAATGAATGAATGAATTAACATACTACTTTAATTCCAATTCTTCTGTTTGTACGGTAAGGAGAAGTTTCAACACATTCACTCTGTTCTCGCCACAAGCACTATATATTAAGCATTCAAACCTTTACTTAATAATTATGTAAATATATAGTGAATGTATTAAATTTTTAAATTGCTTTCAATAATCCTCCAGGGATGCAGTGCAAGTAGCGCTGTTGGGGACAAACCACAACTGTCTTAATGAAGCTGTTAAACTCTGCTCTGTGATCCTGTAAACCTGCAACAAACACTCTTTAATCTATCTTCCCTGTCCCGTTTCGGGTTAGCATTTTAGAGCAACATAAGAGAATGGAAGCTTTTGTTCTCTAGTCCCTTTTAACACCTGATAAGATATGTGGTTTGAAAGTGTTTGATGGAGTGCTTGAACCTCTTCTTTAAGTGCGCGCTAAGAACGATGGCGATTCCACTCATTTGCACAACACTTACTTCATTGTCCTTGTTCACTAAGGTTCATTATGTAGCCTTTTCTAAGACTGTTAAGCATCTTTTCTCTTAGATTGTTTGGCTGCGGATCATCAACTCTTTTGATAGTGTTCAAGGAAAAGATTCACAGCAAATAATGTTACTGATAGGTTTTTTTCTGTTCAGATGAAGACCACACAGACAGTTAAATAAATTCGCTATTGTGTTTAAACGGACCATGTTGCATAATGTGAGAGTTTGTTTACTCTGGAACCATGCAGGAAATAATTATTAGTGTTTTTCTGAATGTGAGGAAATGACCGTACTTCTGACCTGCTGGTTAGGAAGTGAAGAATAGTGTGACATAAAGGGCTGGAAGACCAAAAGGAAAAATACTGAGTGATAGGAATATGTGTTTAGGTACACTTTAAAAACTGGGATTTTAACTGTAAAAAAGCTACAGTAAAAACCTGTTAAATGGTTAATGGTAAATTCCTTTAAAATTTACAGGGAGTAACCGTAAACTGACATTCCCAGAATTCCCTGCATTGCATTAAAAATTTTGTTTGAATTTGATGTTTTTTCTTTGAAATAACTATGTTTCTCATGCATATTTCAGTTTAATGGTGTTTAGTGCTTGTGTGAATGAGAACCTTCTATATATATTACTATTTAAAAGCTGTTTGTGATGGGCTTTGGTTCATTCTCCACCTGCATTTGATGGTTATCAGTGTATTTCAAAGGTACAAAACAGATTTCAGTACTCTAATAGGTTGGTATTTTAACATGATCTTAGTTACTGAAATTTAAACTTAAAACGTAAAACCTGAAATGTTTGTTTCCATGTTTTTTTTTTTTTTTTTTACTGTAGTTAAATTCCTGTGTAGTGTAAATAGTGTAAATTTTACAGATTTTTTTTTACAGTGTATAGAGACAGAACATGGGTAGTTAAAGGCAGATCTGACAGGAAGACATTTATTCATTTTGCAGACGCTTTTATCCAAAGCGTCTAAAGCGAAGAGCTGACTAAATAACTTCAGCATTTTTTTCATAAGAGTTTATGTGTGATAGAATGACAAGAAAGAATCAATCATTTAGCACTAGCTCTGGTTTGTGTGCTTTAATGGGCTCTTCCTGCAAACCTGCTTTGTTGCCGCTCTTTGTTTAAGACGCTTAATTTATCTGCTAATCTGGAAACTCATAACCGAAGCTCAGCCTATTGCTTTGCTAGTAAGATAGAGACTTAAGTAGTCCAATTCCCAAATGAGATCTTGCCACCCCTCCGAGAGAGAGAAGCCATTTAGATATTGGCTGCAAACTTAACAACTCTTTCTCATATGTTACAATCCAGGTTTATTCTGGATTAAACACAGTTTAAAAACCGAATGGATTTAGACCATATAGGTACAGTATCTTTCTCTCATTTTTAACTCTTCTTTGTGTTGTGCTGGTGAGGGATGATGGGGGCTGGGCTGAAGTGAAGGAGAGAGCTGTTTTTATCAGAGGAGGCAGACATCCACACTTAATCAGAGAAGATTTAGCTCAGTGGAGTTTGCTCGCCATTTCCAAAATCTGTTTGAAAGGGATGCAACAGATCAGCGGTATGTATCCAACAGCTGCATCGCTGGCATGAACATCGGAATTTGTAATAGACATAAGGAATTTTGGGGGGCAATTTATTACCAGTCACATGGTGTTATGTTGCCTCGAGCCTAACATTTTGGAAATAATCTGTGCACTCTTTAGTGTAAAACAAAAATGTAAATGCTGTATAAATATATATAGTGAAAAATATTAATGTTTTATTAAAAATTAATTCATTAACAGTTCATTTGTTATTTTTATTAATTATGTTATTATGTTTGAATTATTTCATATTTTAATGAAAATATTTTCTGTTTTAATAGTATAATATAATAATATAACAATATAATATTATAATGTATAAATAAGTAATAAATATTAATATAATTGTTCATTGAAATTATTATACTACACACACAAAGAGTATATGTAGCCTATATAAAATCATATATAGTATACAATAGTGTGTGTGTGTGTGTGTGTACATATATATTACATTGATGTTTATTATTTAATATATTGTTATTAATTATTAAATGAATTATTATTAATTGTATTAATTATGGACTTGGGATAAACAAAAACATTTAAATTGCTTTGATGGTAGAAAAATAAAAAAATGTGCTAACATTATTTGGGCTAATATTTAAAATTAGTATAATTAAAAATAAAACAGAATTACAAAAAAAATACATATATATTATAATTTATTGTAAAATTATTGTAAAATTAAGTAGCATGGTAACATATAGTAACATTTTCTTCACAGATTTTAAGATTTGTGTTGACTTTTCTCTCTGCAGAAATAATTTATGGATAATTGGATACTGTGCCAAGTGACACATTCGAGTTCGCTTTAGCTCCAGGATCAGTGCATTACAGAGAGATTGAAAAAAATCACAGTCGCTCAGATCTAAAGACCCCACAGCGTAAGAGACCAAAGGCAAATCTGTGTGTCATGTTCTCAACTTTCCGTAGCAAGTCTTCCCATTTGCCCCGCTGCCTAATGTCCAAATGAACACCACACACTCAGACTCAAAGCCACTGATCAAAGCTGAGGGAAAAGATCAAAAAGGGACACATACCTTATCTGACAGGAGTACATAACTGTCTTAAACAGCTCCGTGCTCCTCAACACCGATCTGAAGTCTGGGCTGAGGTTGTCTGGGCCTCAAATGGCCCCTTTCTGACCTGATTACAGCCTTTTCCTGGCTCTTTGAACCTTTGAAGAACTGCTCTAAAATATGGCATCTATTTCAGGCGTGCAGTGGGGACAGACGTTTCACCTATGGCCATAGATGATGAAAAAGGAGCTCATTTTTGCATTTTTAACACTGAGATATTCAATGCACCGCTAAGATATCCTCCTACATGATTCTATTTTTTGTTTGCATGTCTGGTCTTATCTTGACCTTGTTGTTTTTATTTTTCACACAAAAGGAAGAAGACTAATATGTTTTGTTTGAATTTAAGGGACACATCAGTTTAGGAAAGGAATAATTCATATAATTTTGTTAGAATTGTTGCTCTGTTAACAGTGTTGTCACGCTATTTTTTTAGTGAATGATAACAGGCATTGTAAATTAAGTGTTAATATATATCAAGTGGATTATTGAAAACCAAGATAAAACTAAATTTGCCATGAATTTTAAATTTTTCAAAATAAGAGTAGTCAAACTGTCCATTGTATTAGCTGTTAGCTTTATGGTTTTAGATTTTTATTTATTTTTATATAGATATAAAGTCGCAATTGTGAGTTGTAAAGTCAGAATTGCAAGATTCAGAATTTCTGACTTTACATCTCGCAATTCTGACTTTATAACTCGAGTTTGTCTCGCAGGTTGCAATAACCTTTTTTAAATATTTTATTCAGTGGTGGAAATGGGCTTCCATAGTATTCCGCCATTAGAAGTTAAAAAAAGAATGTAAAAGTAAAATAAATAAATATAACATTTACACTAAGTGTGAATTAAATGCTATTTATATTTAGTGAAAATTATGGCAGATACTGTTTGACCCAATGAAGACTAGACATTTTCAATTATAGGCCTATTAAATGCCCTTTAAAAATTTACTCCCATGATTAAATATCCTGTAATAAACTTTATTAAATATTTTTTTATATTTTCTTTATGTTTTATTTAAAATAAACACCTCTCCGAGCTAATATGCGACAAGAGTGGGATCAACAAAATGACAGATTCAAACTTGGGTCATTGCATCAAAAGTTATAATTAAAGTTACCTTATTCTGCTCACTACTGTCCCAGTTACAGGCTTGTTTTTCTTTTTTTTTTGTTTTTTAAGAATTTTTTTTGTAATTTTTTCTGCATCAACCACAAAGCAAGGTGGACAGATTAAAATGTAAATGGTAAGTAAAACCAAAGATTACACTGCTGATATCCTTTTGAACCAAATCATGTCAAAACTAAGTTTGTTTGGAGTTTCCCAAAGCGAAATTTCAGAAAATGTTCACTCCAACTCATAAAAAAAACCCTTCTTTGATGTTGAAATCTATTTCAGTTCATATCTTCTATCGAGTCCACTGAGGTCAGATGCGAGTGAAAACATGAACACAATGGCGGGCTGCTTTATAGCACAAATTCAAGTTATAATTTCAATTGAAATGACACTGACACAGGTTTTACATGTTTAGTATTATAAAGCTGCTTCCCCAATCTCTATTCAAAATTCCCACTCTTCGTAGTATGCTCCCATTGGATACGATTTGTCCCATTATGCAGCATTTCCATCTTTTCGAGTGGACATACAAATTGCTCATCCACATTCCCATGATGCATTGTGCTGGCAAACTTCGCTCTGGTGCTCAACTGTCCTTACATGACTGTTTACATATATTTCTCTTGGCTCACTGTTGAAGGAAAGTATTACTAATATTTATCTTGAGATCAAGGTATGTAAGACATATGGAGCGAAGTGAGCAAATTCCTCTAGAGGTAATAAACCCCACTATTGGTTTGTGGTCGAAGTAAAATCAAGCAAACTTTCTCCGGCACATGTAACCAGAGCAGCTGCTGGAGAAATCATCATGTCATCTGTATTGGTGTAAACGCAGCAGTGAAGGCATCTGATGCTTCGCATTAGGAAAGCTTTGGAGTGTTTGAGAGCTCTATGGATTCCTTATCCTCATCAATGTTTTGTAAAGAAAGGGAGTCTAATCCTATCAGGCCCTCAAATCCTCCACCGGGGCCTCTTCTCCCAGGAACACTGGGCCCTGCTTCGCCGTGTCCTCCGCCAAGTACGCACCTGGCTAGTGGCCAGTCCTGCTCTGGTTCCAGGTGAAGACAGCGGTTCACGGGAAACAAAGGCCACGTTTGTCTTTGATGCTTAAACTACTTGTGACATCAACACCATCAGTCATAATAAAGCTTTCCTTTGGGAGCCGTTCGCAACAGATAAGAAATAAAACTTGATTTTGAATGTATGTATGCAACTAACACGACTTATTGCTTGGCTGTAAATGTCACCAACACCATATGTTGCACGGTGAGGAAGTTAAAGCACATTAAGAAAACTTTGTAGCCGATTGTATTTCCATGGTATAAAAAAGGTAATTGTGACATTTTATCTTACAATTAAGCCTTTATTTCTCAGAATTGAGGCAAACTCAGAATTCAGAGAAAAATGTTTGGTGTTGCGAAATGTAGATAGAACGCTGCTTTTGTTCTCACAAATTCTAAATTTCACAATTAAGCATTAGTTGAGCAAAAACACACTAGTGTTTGATTAATGATTAAAATGGTAAGTTAATCATTAATTACTAGTGTGTTTTTGCTTAACTAATGCTTAATTGTGAACAAATTAACCATTAATTAATGCTTAA
>JAUCMS010000052.1:13724699-13740355 GCA_032357445.1 Enteromius radiatus | reverse complement strand
TTTTAAAAAATATACATGCATGTGTTTGTATTTATATATACAAATATACACATTATGTAAAAAAACCCTTTATATATTTTTTTATTTAATATTTTATATGCTGAATATAAAACACTGCATACAGTATTTATATGTTGCATATGAAAATATAATATAATAATAGATGACAAGTCAGAACCAAAATAACATCAATATGTATTTATTACACAATGTATTTACATTATGATTCATTGAATAATTTCAATAATTTAATAAATTTATATGGTATTAAAAAATGTATATATATTTATAATAACTTTATAAATAATACTATTTATATTTACATTATAATATTTTTTTAAACAAATTTATTAGCTGTTAGTTATTTTTTATTAGTTATTTTCAACAGTTATATATATATATATATATATATATATATATATAAAATTTAAATAATTTTTTCTTTTTAAGTTTTTAATAATGTTACAAGAAATAAGAAGGTGTGATATTAACATTTCTGAATCACAACACACCAGTGGCAGTATAAAAGAGGAGCGACATCATATGTTTGACCGGAAATATTAATTTCCATCCCTGGTTCCTGAGTGGCACACAGAAAGCTTTTGTATGTAGTGTAATGAGCGCAGGAGGTGTGTTTGAAGGAGACCTGAATAGACACGTGACTCTCGACTCCAGAGACTCTGTCACCTTGATGCTTCACAAATATTGCTCATTACAGGAGGGTTTATGTGCTGAAGAAGCCATTGACCTGCTGCACCTCCGCCTCCCTGTTTCTCTGCTCTGCACTGCTCTATAAATTAGCATTAGAGAGCTGGAGGAGAGTGACAGAAAGTTCAGGTGAAATGTATTCTAGCATCTGCATGGTGACGGAAATAAAACATAATATAATAGTGATGACAAAAAGGTTTTTAAAATAGTGCTGAAATGTAAAAAAATAAATAAATAAAATGTTATAATTTCATATAAATTGAAACCTTTATAATAATAACCTCCTGTAAACTATACCTCAATTGTCGTATTTATGTAAAACAAATGAGCTGTGAGGTATGTGTTAAAGGATATTTTAAGATTTCATGAGATAGATATGTAGGAGTTATGTTTCTACACTATAGGAGTTGTGTTGTAAATTGGCAAGCATTCACTAACATTCAAAGCAGCGCTGAGAGTCTGTATCCAGCTTTAGCAGTTTAGGTAAACAATCCTCATGTGAATAAGCCAACAATTCCAGTGCTCTCATCAGGTTGGATTGCCAGCTATTTGACATTCTCCACCTCAGTGCAAGAGGATTAAAAGAACATTGCAGCTTTTCCAAATAGCGGTATTTACAGTACATTTGGTTTTTATGGCATTCATGAAATGCTTTTACATGCTGCTCACCCACATGACTTCAGTAAATAAATGATTGTGGGAATGAACGTGTGTGTGTGTGTGTGTGTGTGAGAGAGAGAGCACAGATTCAGATACACTGGAGTCCAACTGGGAATGTCTGTGTGTGTGTGTGTGTGTGTGTGTGTGACTGAATATATTTAGTTCTCTTTATATTTTTGTGCTTTGTGTGTTTGTGCATGTATGAGAGGAGGAACTTTCTATAAATACAACAAAGTCTCATGACTTTTTTTTTTTAACAATGCATGTTGTTGTTGTGAGAGCTATTACATGTGTTACATAAAGTATTATCCAACCTAAAACTAACTTGGCATGAAAAGGGACTAGTTTTAAGCACAGGAAGTCTCTCCCTTCATTCAAGTAGGGATTTTGGCCTGTGTCACCTCAGAAGTCTTGACCTTTTCAACTGTATTTCACAATTAAAATGACATAATATCTGGAGCTGACATTCAGTTAATTGCATTTCAAAAATATTTAAAATCAATAATAAAATTTTTATTTGTTTTCTCAAAACAACATTGTCTTATAAAGGATCTGGTCAAAATAACAATATTTTCTGCAGAGTAAAAAAAGTTGTACTAATACTAATCTTATGACCAGTTTGTATGTATTTTAAGAAGTGACTGCTTTGTAAAAATTCATACAACCTCACTATGATTTTGAACGTTTTGTCTGGACATCAGTGACTGGTATAGGTTTAGGGGCGGGATTAGGGGTAGGCCATTTAGTATACGAATTCATATGAACAAGTGAACTCATAAAATACATATGTTTTAGCGAAAATCATATGAGTGAGGTTTTACTGATTAACCATCTTATAAAATATGTAACTTGCCATGAGATCGGGTTGGTCCCAAAAGTTTGGGTGAAAAAATAACAGAATTTTCATTTTCTGTAAACTTTCATTTCAAGAACATGGCCGTATGTTGAAACAGAAGATAAGTTTGGATTTATTTATTATTTTCTAGCCTATTTGTGGAAAGTGCAGTGTATTCTGCATGTCTGCGTTTCAGAAGGGCTGAATGTGTGCGCACATGCCTCTTGTGTGTGTGGGGTCCTGGATGTAGGTGGTGCGTTGCATAAGGGCAGAGAAAGAGAAAGAGTGAGCGAGAGTGAGAGAGACCTGCTCCAGTGATTAATGGGGGTCTTCTGTGAGACGCAGCCAGGCGCCGAACACAATCACGGCCCCAGACTGACGCTCCAACAGACTTGTCCTTCACATGGGAAAAAGAGGGGCCCGCTCCTCCCTCCTGCTCACCACCCAGCCCGGCTACTTCCTCTCCTGCACCTCCCTTCATATTGTTCACCAGGAAGGGAGAGGGAGACAGAAAAAGTTAGTGTCAGCACAACAGCCAGTGTATGTTGAGTCTGGCAGTAAAGCAGGCAGTGTGAGGCCTGCTGGTTCTGCTCTCAGTCAGGGTTGTGCCTTCTTTTCTGTGCTGTTAAACAGGGTTTTCAAACACACTTTAACCTGGGTGCTCTTTCAATGGGGCCTTTGTGGAAGCGGATGTGTGGACACTAGCCCTCGGCAAACAGGACGACTCGGTTCCTTTCTCAAGCTCTGAGGGCAAAGCTGGTGTGAGCGTGTGAGAGCATTTTGGCTGCAAGAATGGGATTAGTTGTTTAAGTTTCTGCTTCCATTTTTATGGGATCTTCCCTCTGGATATGTTTAATCTCACTTCTGAATCGAAAACTGTTAACGGCCAATGATAGATTTGCCCTGCCGGGGGGGGATCCCTTATTTTGAAATCAGCCCCCTTAAAATAAAGCACGTCTTTAACTGTGTGATATGAATGAGAGCGGGACACAGAGAAGGGGTGGGCATTCAAATGCCTCCCAAGTCAGCCTTTTGTTAACTTTAAACGACTGTGGATTCATTTAGTTAACCCAGCGCAGCCCGGGGGCACATTTCATTATTGGGGCTCTCTCAGGGTCCCTAATTGGGAAACGCTGTTGTTGCCGCGGCACCTGCGGTTGGCCCGCACGTTGTTGTAGCCTTGGTAACAACACAGTTTTGAGGTCCTGCCAAACTCAGTCCTTCCTCTCTCTAACACACACACACTCATACACATTCCCCAAAGTCCCTGTAAAGAGAGAATATAAGGCACACTGATTCCTGAATAAACAAATCTAATAAACTTCTAATTTTTAATAATTCAGACACACACAGTTGACATGCTATTGTCACACATAACTGAATAGATGCACATCACAGCTTTTATCAGTAAATCATAAATATAGTTGAAATGTGTATTTACATATTATGTTTATGTTATATATTGTTATTATTGTTGCTATCCAAATTTAGTTATTAATTTGGCAATGGATTTCTTTAAAAATACTAAAATAAATATTTCATGGAACTATGAAGAATCAGAATCATTAAGAGAACCTTAATTTAATCCATTTTTAATCCAGTCAGTTTGATTATTTATCTAAAAAATGTATTTTTCTCATCTGTCGAAATATAAAGATAGTAAGAGGAAACAGTCATCAAAATGTTACATAGTAATGTAATCACACACACACAAAAAAAACCCTGCCTATAGCTCATTTTTCTTATGGGTGTGCTTCATGTAATTTGTGTTAGTCACACCAGTCGTGCTAAATATACCTCCCATTAAATGGCAAAGGAAATCCAACTAATATTCCCGTTGAACAGCTTCTGTGTATGGCGTTGTATGGATTGGCGGCAGGGTTTCCCAGCTATTATGGGTAGTTCAAACATAGCTTGTTATTTCAGACTCTATTTAAAGGGAGAAACGTACTTCACAAGCGTGTCAGCTCAGTAATAAGGAAGTACCCTGCTTTAACGGGAAACTTTGCTGTGTGTTGGGTTTCCTTTTCTCAGAGGCAGAGTGTGACGTCTTACAGGGGTTTCCGTCACTGTCTGTTATCTCCGCCTATTTAGGTGGAAACTGATATTTAGCCTTGGGAAAGTTATTTGGAAAAAACCTTGTGTGTGAAGCGAGCAACACAAAGGCCTGTTTATGAGAAAGAGGAAAAGGAAGGCTCATAAATATGAACTTGAAATCAAAGTTAAATACACTCAACAGATTTCATGTTGACTGATCAGATCAGCAAACAATATTTAGTTTAAGTCACAAAATGCACAGACATCAGTATGTTTTTGCTGGTGATACATGGAAGACAATTTCTCATCTGCAGTCTCCTCTTGTTATTTTGGGAGTTTTTAGGCACAAAATCTGCCCACAGAGTGGTAGTCGTACAGTTATTTGCCTTGTGAGAACTCGCTGTTCAACTGACAGCTGACTTCTTTGCATTGAAGCCACAGCAGCGCTCAAGGAAAGCACGTGTGCTGCATGTAAACACTTCAATAAGGAAGTGCTGCAGTGCTGCTGACATGACCTGATGTAACACTCCACGCTGTATTGACTTCTGCTGGCTTATCTGTTGCTCTAAAAGATATGATTATTGCACAGGAGCTTTTGCAAGGTGTTTTGGAAATGCTGTAAAAAAAAAAAAAAAGAGCAGTACAGTCAATATGCAAAATATAAATACTGTCAGTATATAATCGATTTTATGAAAATTATAACATGCTCAAATCTTTGAAATATAAATACATAAATACTTAGACAATTCTTAAAACGTTTGGGGTCAGTAGATTTTTTATGTTGTTTTTAATTATGTCTTTTATGGCATGATTGCATGGATTTGATTAAATATGCAGTATTTATTCATGTAAAAATATTTATATTTATATTTATGTTTATTTTTTTTAATTAATCTTTAGCAGCCATTATTCCAGTCTTCATATGATTCTTTAGATGTCATTTGAATATGCATATAGAAAATTGAAACATAACATATATATATATATATATATATATATAAACTTTTGTAACAATGTCTTTTGAATCTTTGGAACAGTAGTTTACATTATTGAACATGAATGTACATTTTGCACCAAATATATAAACAATTTACAAACAATTCATTTTAAAAATTGCTAGTAAATTTCACAAATATTTACATATTTAAAAATAACATTGAATGTAGCTTAAGAGCTTAAATCTAAAATGACATTAATTTTATAATTAATAGACATATTTAAAGTTATTTAAGTTGTGTGTTTAAATAAAATAATAAAAAATGAAAAAACATTTTTAAATGTATAAATAAATAGACAAATTTATAACTGTTTAATTCATGTTTTAAAATGTAGATTAATAAAACAATATAAAAGTATATGAATAAATCATTTTAAATGCACATTTTAAATTGCTTTTTATAAAAGAATTTGGCTAATGCTTTTCTTTCTCTGTTTGCCAGTTGCTTTTCTTTTTCTTTTTTTTGGCAAATGCTTTTCTTTATCCATTTCTCAGTCGAGTTAAAAAAAAAATGCTATTCATCTGACAACTTCACAACTTCAAAAAAGTATTTTTTTCAGTGTGCATTTGCATATTGCTTGAATCTCACACATTACATATGCATATATTAGAATAATCAAGGTTGCTAAAAGGAAACATCTGATCTGATTTTAAAAGTTTAAAGTGTGAGAGCAAGAATAAACAAATGCATGAAGGTCAATCTCACAAACACTGTGTAAAAGTCTGTCGGCGTGCAGCAAGAACAGAGATCATCTGACCACACTTGAGACTATAGGCCTCTGTTCTGTTGTTTCTACTGAGATGTTGAACATTGATGAACGATCAGCGAGGAGATCAGACTCTGTCGTGAAACAAAGATCTTTAACGCTGCTAGGAGGGGGGTTGGTCAGAGTCAGCCACTGTCTGGGATCTACGGCCATTTTAATCCACTTGTCACTCATCATTAACCTTTGCAGCTTTAAATTCATGACCCTCCGTTCACTTTCTACTGTGTTCCTGTGCAGACAGGGGCTGCGGTGTGAAAGAGGTTTGTCTGAAGCATTAAGCCACAAGAAATGAACCTGTTATTTTGTCCCTAATAATTAAAATTAACTTACTCTCTATTATGCTTATATCATGTCGCCAGAATCAAGTCTACACCAAATAAGATCTAAGAAAATGTATATATATATATATATATATATATATATATATAAAAGCTGCAATATGTTTATAGTGTACTGTAGAAATAGTTTCTTAAAATAACCTGACATCTTTCAAGCTCTAATCAGCAAATCAGTATTGATATATACTTAGTCTATAACGAACTGTAAATCAGTGTGAGCAATATTGAATAAAATTCCTCGGGGACAGACTTGTGAAAGCATTAGTTTACAGCCTTGCAATGTTGCTAAGTAAACAAAACCAGTTGAGTCTTTCTCTTTTTTTCCCCCTCTTCAGCTGCCAAAGACATGCACAGAGAGTCTGTGAAGGAGAAAAACACACATACACACTGAGGGCAGGGTCAGTATAATGAGTGTTTGTTGGAACTGAAAGGAACTATTGGAAACAGTGAGTGTCTAGTCATGGTGCTGCAGATGCGAGCAAGAAAATACTAGAGCTGTTATCAACAAATACCTAATATTTAGAAGTAGGTAGTAGCTTTAAGAATATAAAATGTCAAAAAAATCAAGTGTATGCATTTTTTTCCCCCTTCAACTATACAGTAAGAATCCAATTATTGAACTCTTCCCATACCGGAGTTTTAAAGAAAGTTATAACGTGAAAGAAAAAACAAACAGTTCTTTGTCTTTGCACCTCGTGACAGAGTTCCGGAGGGAAAATAGGCTTCACGTTTCTGAGCTCGTCTTTAGAGAGAGAGAGCAAGAGAGAGCAAGAGAGAGGGGGAGAAAACAAGTAAACTCTCCTTTAATGGGCATCTGATGATGTCATATCACTGGCTGGATCCGTCTGTCTCTGAGTGAGGCAGAAGCTCTGTAGTAATTGGTTGGCGGTGAGTTGGGGGAAGGGTGTCTCCGCTCTCCTCCGCCTGCAGATTAACCCCTATGTCTAACTCAGCTTTGGATTCTCTGTCTTTTAATCTCCAATTTATATGCTTAATTATTCACAAGGGGCACAAGTTAGTGCTTCTGTGCAGCTTATTTGATGTGTTTTTAACTTTAACGTTTGTGCTACTGTTGTGACCCATCCGATAGTGTGCAACATTCGGGTTTCAGAAGTAAAAACTTTTCTCCACGGGAGATTGTTTTTTAACAATAACTTACAAATCTTTAATGACAGAGCTGTTGTGAGCTATGAGATTTTTAATCAATTGAATATGTGTTCATTGAAGCCATCTGTTAAACATATTGTTGAAATAATTGTTTAGCAGTGGAATGATCTGTCAAAAACTACATTACCCATGATGCTGTCCTACACACACTAAATACTTGACTATATTGTTTCTGTAGTGAATAATTTTAAATAAATAGTTCTGTATTTCACCATGATTTTTGAATTCATTTATGTCTGTGCTTGAATTGTAGTTCACTAAAGCCTTGTACCTTTGTCTGCTTTTCAAATATCAGCTTCAAATAAAAGCTTGTATTGTGGTGATTTACCTTGTAGTTAGTTGGCTTGGTTTGAATGATTTACTAAACACTTTTTTCTAATCCCTATTGGAAAATTGAATGGAAAAAAATACTTGTTTAACAAGTTCAGCTGAAAAAGTAGTGGGTGGGTAATAGTCCATTCTATTGTCGATCAGGGCTGGAATTTTCAGAAAATTCTGCAAAATGTACCTTAAAAATTCTGTGTATATTTGCTTAATTTTATTCTGCTGTCAGCACACATCGTACTGTCATACTCACAAAGTTGTTGCTACTGTATAATCACAGGCAGTAAGAATACAGGACGACTGTAAGTCCCAGTGAACAGCGGATCTGGAAGTGTCAGCACTTGTTTCAGCTACAGGTGACCAGCTGCCCAGCTTTGTCTGGCCTCACTCCTTAGGGACAGCTGGGGCCATCAATCTGTTCCCAAAAACCCTGCACTTCACCCTGACTCCTGTAAGCACCCCTCTCTTTTCAATAAGCACTGGAAAGCTTTGTCCTGGGGACCTATTATCACTGGTTTTCCCTAATTAATTTGCAAACTCCTGTGAGGGTGTTTATTTTTGCTTACTTCCAAAGGCATTTTCTGAGATATGAAACAAACTAAAATGGATAGTTCACTCAGAAAATGTAAATCTGACTTTATTCTCTGAAATACAGAAGGTGAATTTTAAAGAAAATCCTGGCTGCGTTCCTCAATAAAAACAAATGATTGTCAAGATTAAAAATAAATAAATAAGTAAATAAATAAATACATTAATTCATTTTATTTTATTTC
The DNA here is from genome assembly GCA_032357445.1 of Enteromius radiatus. Classification (NCBI taxonomy): domain Eukaryota; kingdom Metazoa; phylum Chordata; class Actinopteri; order Cypriniformes; family Cyprinidae; genus Enteromius; species Enteromius radiatus. The sequence continues at coordinate 13,731,749 of JAUCMS010000052.1, read as the reverse complement.
TAGAGTTATATTCTAGGCAGTCAGTTTTTTTATTTCATTTTAAAACATTTGCATGACATTTTTTTATATATACTAAGAGTTACCAGTATGTTATTAAAAATTATTAAAAAATGTTAAAATTGTATATTATTCAAAATGTTTAAGTAAAAAAAAAATAAAAAAACTGGGATTTTCAAGTTTAAAAATAAATAAATAAAAGCATTAAATTAGGCTAGTACATTTTATTTTTAAAGTATATTATTCAGAAAAATAATTTCTGTAATTTTAATTTCCAGTATATTCATAATTGTTAATATCTATTTTTTTATTTTATTTGTTGAAAAGGTGAAGTATCCTGAGTATCCTGGTCACTTTCATCAGTAAAAACAAATGAAAACTGGGGTTGTCAAGTTTAAAAATAAATAAATATTTTATTTGTTATTTTTCATTTTGGGGGTATATATTTTTCATAAATTCAGTTTGTGAGGTTTGGAATAAGATGAGAATGACTTTATATTTACAGATGTCTGGGTGAACCTTCCCTTTAAAACCAGAAACGCCAGTGTGCACTTGTTTTGTAATGTACACACAGAGGTATATGAGCTCAGCTCAGTAATGTGCGAGTCAGTTCATGTGAGGTGCTGCTAAGAACATGTGCAGCAATGGCTTTTTTTCTCCCTGCAGATGGTAAGCATTGAGGGCCATTATTGTTCTCGATGAGGGGCGTCCTCTGCGGTAAAGTCTCTGGCACACTTTTAAAGACATAGTGGGTAATATATGCAGGCCTGAGCCAGTGGCCCTGGCAAAACCATTCCCCTCCCCCTCCCGAGGCTTCTTTTCTTGGAACAGCAGACAAACATTTGTGAGTATCAGTCTTCATCCCTTTAACTTTTTTCTCACTTTGGGAATTTGTGATGAGTTCTGTCATGTCCTGAACCATCTTTTATAAACATTATTGCATGCAACAGTAATGCCTTTCTTTGTAAGCATACTGTGTTCATGTCTCTTTAACAGGTTTACTTTTGAAGACCACATTGGCACGGAAAGAGTCAACCAATCGCTATCAGATATTAGTGGTTTGGCTGGCAGGAGTTGAGTAGAGAAGTGACGAAGTGCCAAAAGGTCGACTATCTAGATATGCTTGAATTGTGTCTAAAGCATGTAGGCGACAGCCAAGTTAATCAGGAAGATCTACAGGACATTCCAGCTTTGTTGTCTCAACACGTGCACTAATAGGTAAACCAACACTGATGAATCATGCCAAAAATCATAAGTAAACAGCTATTAAGAACATGAACACAGAAGCAAACAGCAACATGCGCTATAAAGCTTAGTCTAACAGTTTGTGTATTGCAACAACAGCCTGCCATGTGATTCTCAGCATGCCATCAGACCTGCCTATTTGTTTTGGGCTGGAGAATGATAATGCTCTTTACAGGACCCCGAGGACTGAAGCCCTCTAAAATGAGGTCTGTGATCCTGTGTTTTGTATAATACACTCAGGACACGAACCTCAGCTGTCTTTTGCTGGCTCCACCCAAACATGTACACTTGCGTTGATACTGCCAGCACTCCCTTTTTCTTTAGAAATTGAAATTTTGCTCCTCCTAAACGCGTCTTTGCTGTACACCGTTCTGATAAATACTGCATTAGTGGAACTGTGTGTCATCCAGGCGTACGCAGTTAATGATGACAGAGCTGTAACCCTTCACAGATGGTTTAGATAGGAGGGGACGTGATGTTCAGTCATACCTGAAATCGCGGTGATTCACCCTCAGCTTGTCTTCAGCCTCAGTCTAACTTTTTCATAAACATAAAAATATTTTATTAGAGTATTTATATGTCTGAGAGTTTGCATGTCAATACAGCACATCTGAAACAACCTGACTGATAAATTAGGCAATAGTTTTACAAGTTTTACTACTGAATGATGCAAAGATGTAACAGGGTTTACTACTAAATGATGCAAAAGATGTATGACTCATTAATTCAGTGGAGGTTGACTCAGGAAATTATGAATAACAACCACCCAGACAACATCACATGCATATATTTAATTTATTCAGTCACATTTTTATACGAGAAATGTAAAAGAAAAACACTAGAGTAAATTAATATATTAAATTATTTACATATTAAATACATTTTATATAATAAGAGCATCTATAAATATACAGCACATCTCATCCAAAATAAGTTTTTGTTTACATAAGATGTGTGTGTGCTGTTTATGTATATACAAATAAATACACAAACATACAATATATTATTTTGAATAATAGTAATATTATATTTAATATATACACGTTTCTAAAACACACACACACACACACATTTAAAAAAACATAAATTATATAATATATAATAAATTATATGTATATTAATCGTTTGACAACACTAATACACCCACAGATTTGACCATATAGTAATGTGTTATTATGTGCCACTGTTATAACAGCAGAAATATTTTCAAATGTCTTTCTATGTTTTTAGGAAATGTTATTTACTATGATTACTACAATATTTACAGGAACTATGGCTACTGTTTTTTTCAGAGTAATGAAACATTTACTATTTCCCATAACCCACGGTTATTGTGTTCCGGTCTTTTCTCGATCATGTTACTATAGTGATTTTGTGTCAGGATGCGAGCGCGCCAGGAGGAGTGTCGCTCCGCGCGGAAGGCAGGAAGCGGCGCGTGGGCAGTGTCACCGCCTGCGTCACACGCCAGGAGGGAGTTTTCCACTGACGAAAAGACTGCGCTGCTCAGCCGTCTGCTTCAGACAAGAGGAACAGCTTCAGCTGCTGCTTCAGCACGCCGAGCGCACAATAGACACACGGACAGAACGGGATCTCTATTCGGATAAACGCGCTTTCGTATCACTTGGATTATTACCGCTTCTTCTTTTCCTCTATTGTGATATACTAATGCTGATCTGACACGTTATCGGTGAGTAGCGGAGGTCCGCGCTGTTTAACGCTGCACTTGTAATGTGTCTAATAGGCAAACCTCGGTGCTGGAGTCCAGCCAGATACTTTCAATGTTCTTTTGTCGGCCAATGTAAACAGATAAAATGTGTTGTGTAACTACTTCAAATAGCGAAGGTAGAGGACCTTGTTGTATGATGCCGTGACATAGAAAATATAACTAACTAAAGTTTACGTTATTCACCATTGTGTTGGGTTTTCAATGTAAATTAATGTATACACTCGCCATTTGTTTCACTAGTAAATTCTTAAATGATTTATTATTATAACCCGCATGCTTAAGTGTAGCGTATTGTTCGGAGTAAATATAAGCGTTTTCTCTGTCAAACACTTTAAATGGTTGCGGTCGCTTGGTTTGATTAAAAGATACTCTCGTAAGCAGCTGTTGTCGGTTCTGATCGGATCCACTGGCAGAATTCCAGCATAGTGGACCGTATGTGTGTGTATCCGATAAGCCGCAATTGCTGGTTTAGATGTGTGTTATTTGTTGAGTGCATTCCTCGTTCACGTTTATAGTGCTGCTGGTGTGTCTTCTGAAGCGCGAGCGACTCCTTAAGGTGCCACACCGCATCATTTCAATAGTCTGCCTGCAGATCTGTGTTCAGCCTCACATGCACTTCCAGCCCCCCGTGACGTCACCGTGGGTGCATGCGAGGATGAATGCAGGTCTGAAGGAAACCTTACTTGATCCGAACCCAACTTCACTTGGTCGAGTTTAATAAATTCATATACGCAAATATGCGCAACTGTATACGCAAAGGGTTAATTTACAACCGCGCATTTCTTATTCTTGTAATATAAGAGTTTGTGATTATTGCTGTGATTGATATCAGTCAATTAAGAGGAGAGTCATCACAAGAGATTATTCATCAATTACTGACACGTTGTGCGCGGCGTGATTGGCTTAACTGAAGTGAAAATGCAACCTAATGGTCTCATTTCACACTCGCTTGTTACATATTTACTGGATTCCTTTCTGAGGTAATTCGCAGTCACTGTCTGTAGCCTAAGCAGATTGAATTTTTGAGAATGGAAGTTATTTAATTCACTTATGAGCTTGTTTGTAAACTTTAGTGTTTGGTCGAAATACCAACTCCACAGCACTTGTTATGGCGATAATCTTCGCGTATTTGTGGTTGTTTCGAAAGTTTGTGCGTTTATGTTGCTCGTGCTTCAATGTGACCGAGCGCGGATCCGTGTCTCTCGCGCGACCTCACTTGGATTGTTTGTGGGATTAATTAATATTGCTAGTCATATTTTGTTTATATACCTCACCTACATATTCATGTTTATTCCTAAACCAACCTAAGTGAGTCTTTTATTGTGTTTTATGTCTTAACTCTGAGTTGTTCCCTTCAAAAACAAGATTACAGTGTTGTTTTGGGTTGCAGTACACATTAAACTTATCAAATAGGAGCCATAAAAGATTAAAAAAAAAATAGTTTTATGTACTTGCGTTGATGAGGTGTGAACTTGCACGTGTACCATGGTCATTGAAATTAGTCAACTGGTTTCCTTCCCTGTTTTATCAAGTCTTCACATGTCTCATTTAAAACACTGAGATGATGTCAACATCATTTGTGTACATCACAACATGTCATCTTTTTAAGCTCCTACCCAGAGACTGTGTGTTCCTATTTTGGATAGTGCACTGTGTGGCATTTGTGCAGTTGAATTGGGGGAGGTGGAGGTCCTAATGTCTCTAAAACAGAGAAGCAGAGGGGTCCCATCTGTTTTGTCACTCTCTAGCATTCCTCCCAGCTTGTGAGGTACCAGTGAGCGCCCCAGACGTGAGCTGCTGACCCCTGAGCTCCCCCACCTTCGACACACACACATACTCTCCCTTGGGAGTCTTAAGAGACTGGTATAGATGACTAGTATTTGTTTTTTCCACCATTAAGTTTTTCAGAACAAACTCATGCTGATGACTTCTCGAGGAAGCTACACTTTGCACACTCTGTTGGAAGTTTGCATTTCGGATATTGATGCAAATTGTTCCATGTGTGATGGAACAATTTGCTTTCAGTTCAGGCAGTTTCCTGAGCGATCATATTTTCCACTCGTTGACTTAAAATGCAAGGAATGATTCACTCAAAACTGCAAAATGATTTTCAGAGGTTGTTTTATGATTTTCTTTTTCTTTTTTTGTGGCACTTAAAGCCCAAATAGAATATTACATTTGTTAGATTCCACCCCAGTATTATAGTACTGTTACATGTGTTAATAACTTTTTAATCAATTTGTTTAAATAAATCTTTTTATAGATATTTTATATTTAAAAATATGGATGGATTTTTTTTAATGCTTTTATATGGACCCCCAACACACCTTTTCCCCCAGACTTCAGCTGAGACCCACTTGAAAATCAGCTAAATCATAATTATTGTCATTCTTAGATACTTAATTTCACTTTGAAAGTATGTACAGTAAACTGTTGTACTCTGTAGCCGTACGTGTGATGTTTAAAGGTATCCAAATTTCTAATTTGGAAATGCATAGTATGATGAAGATAGTCCACACAGCTGTATGACACAAATCTTCATCTCCACCCTAATAATGTAATCTGTGATGACTTGTGACACCTCATCAGGTGTGTTTATGGATGTTTCTGTCTGAGGAGGTTCCTCTTGGGCAATAGCGGTCTGGACGGCACAGACACATCTGGGATAGATAGACTATTACAGAATGTGTCGCCGTTGCCAGGGGAGAATTCCTGTGGGCTGGAGACATCGCATTATTTATTTGTTTAAAGTTCTCGCTGGCTACCCTCCTCCCACATCAGTGCGGGCTCCTATGTGGGATGAATGTGTACTCTGCATGGGTTGAGGTTCAGGAACAGAATGTCTCTGGCGTAGCTGAGTGATGCACATCTAGCACAACACACGACTCCCTCCTCCCCCCTGACTGCAGTTCTTAAGGTCTGACCAACAGGGGGCGAGTGGGAACTGGATGTGACTCCACTTATCTCACAAGAGTTTTTACACCATCTTTTGCAGCCTGTTATCATAGTCACACTTTTTAGATGAGGTACATGCTGCTGATTATCATCTGGATGGAAGCCGTGAGCTGGAGGGGCAAAGTCAAGACTCTTGCATAAGATCAGGTCGGGATTCCATCGTTTGCTGCTTTTAGGAGCAGCACGGCAAGAGCGGGGGAGTTTGAGGAGTTTTAATGAAGCCAAGTTGTGCTACATTAAACCGCAATGAGTCTACCGGCAATGGATCTGCTTTTGTGGCTATTCTCGCTTTGTGCACGAGATTTATTTCCAGCAACAGCATTGAGAATACCTCATCAGTGCGCTGCATTTATTGGAATGGCAGTCCTGCATAATTTATGCTCCAGAGCAAATGTTTCACCTGCTCGTAGCTTCTGGGATACTTCGCCGGTGACAGCTTCTGCCTGGATGTGAAATCCAGACCAGCTCTGTAGCAGATTTATGTGTTTTGGCTCCTCACTTTTTTTTATTTTTTTATTTGTGAGATTCTCGCTTGTATTTATAGTCACCGCTGATGTTGGAGTGCAACAGGACAAGCTCCAGATTGACCTCCAGCTGAGCCCCCCACATCCCCCCTCTCTTGTTCCTGGGATTAGCTTGTCGTCATTGTTTCTGCCCGTTAAGCAAGATTAACAAATCAATGTGTCAGGTAGGCTGCAGTCAAGAGACAATGACCCACTTCTAACACCCAGGTTTTTCTCTCTCTCTCTCCCCACCCTCTGCCATCCTCCCCCTCTCCTTACTGTCCAGAGTCTTTAATTAAAACTCCTCAGCTTGCTAGGCATGCATGCTGTCCTTAGGGATTCTTTCTTTGTTAAATGAAGGTAAACTCGCACATATAGGCAGGTAGTTTCTTGTGAATTGTGAGAAAAGGCGCAATGCAATTGACTAGTCAAATCAGCAGATGAATATGAGTCTTCTCTTTGTGTGGCCAAAGTCAAGTGTCAAGTTCTCTCTTGTCACCCTGCCATTTATTTGTGTATATATATATATAAGAGATTTTCCCGTGGGCTTGTCAAGTCAAGTCAAGTCACTTTTATTTATATAGCGCTTTTAACAATACAGATTGTAGCAAAGCACTGAACATC
>JAUCMS010000052.1:13696821-13710545 GCA_032357445.1 Enteromius radiatus | reverse complement strand
ATCTCATTGCAAGCCTTTTCCAGTTTAGACAGCTCTTAACATTTATTTTAATCTAGGACTAATCTTAAACCCTGTTCAGGAAACCGGCCCTAAAAGTCTTATTTAATCTCAAATATACAATGGCCCAGTTTCATGGACAGGGTTTAGCCTAAACCAGGATTAGTCCATAGTTCAATTAGGACATTTAAGTAATTTTTAGAAACATGCCTTGTGCACTAGTGTGCATCTTAAGACAAAACAAAGGCACAGCCATGTTTTAGGATCAGTCAGTGAAAAAAAGTTTCTTTTAGTTAAAACAGCTCAGATTTAAATGTAGTCTAGTACTAAGCCTCGTCTGGTAAAAGAAGAAAAAGGCACATTTAAAGTCATCATAAAAGATGAGAAACTTTTTTTACAGTTTCTTACCTGAGAGTGACGATAATGGCTGAGGGCTGTGCGCAAGCTGTGATGAGCGTAACGATGAACAGGAAGATGAGGAAGGGGATGAGTGTGTTGCAGGTGCGGTCACACTTCCCTGACACAGCGAATCCGTTCTCGTTCAGGTAGGTCTTCACTATGACCAGCTGCAGCTGGTTGCCTTGACCGCTGGTGGGTGGAGTGATGACCTGCCTGCTCTGAACGCACGCACAGTCTGTGTAGTTTCTGATCTGCATTCAAAAAAAATGGTAACACTTTCTAATAACTGCACGCTATGAATCATTATTTAAGCATTAGTAAATAGTCAGTTCATCCTTTATAAAGCATTGTTCCAACATTAATAGTAATATGAATTAGTAAGCAGTTTATAAATACAGCTATAAATGTCTTGTTCTTGATTGATAAGAATATCTAAATGTACAAAGGAGATTTAAAGGCTCAGTTAGAAGAATTGAGTTAAAGAATTTATTAACACACTGAACTACTATTATCATGTGTCTAAATAATAAGATTTATGAATGTTAATTTAAATCATTTATTAATCACTATTTACTAAATGATCTTATTAAACACTGACTACTCCTAAATAACTGGTTTGTAAATAAAGTAATAATTAAAAAAATGATAAACGGATCATTAATAAAGTATGAAAATACAATTATTAAACATTAAATATATGCTCAAGCACAAGGCATTTATAGATGCACTTGTAAACGGTTTACTAATGCATAATAATGTAGGAACAATGGTTTATAAAGGATGAATTGAGTATTTACTAATGCTTAACTAATGATTCATAGTGAGTAGTTATTATAAAGTGTTTCCAAAAAAGGGCACACAAACATTAAAACAGACATTCAAACATTTTACAGACATTGTTGCAATGCAATTCTGAGATTGCAGAAAATATTCATATTAGATTACATTCATTTATTGATTTAAATCTAAACTAAAATACATAACAATGACTCAAAAATCATGACAAGACCAACTAGCTTTCACATCTGTTTTTTTTTCCAGAATAAAAAGGGACACTGTATCAGTGACCCAGATCAATAGATGTTTTAAATAGATTTAGCTGGAATGAAAGACCTGTGCTGGATGATTAAGATTTAATATCAGTGTCTTGACCTGAAATGATCTGTGCTGTCCTAAAAATGTGGAACATCTCCAGAATGACATGCAGCGTGACTCACCCCAGTGCTGTCATTGCCGACAGTGCTGCATCCCGCCAGGCAGGGGTTGAAATATGTGATGCCATCTGAGCCACAAACAGGAGCATACTCGTTGATCCGACAGCCACAATTCACATTACAACCTCCCGTCAGGTTTCTGTGGGTCAGAGTGAGGGTCGGCCTAAAGAAAAACAACAGAGGCGGAACAGTTTGAGAATAAAATGCATCACATGAGCTGCTGTGGACAATATTTCAAATACGCTAAATTGCATTAAACATGACCTGACATATAACACTAAAAAAAGGTGATAATAGAAATCACACTTGTCTGTGTGACAGCCCTAAGCTGACTAGACTCTGTATTTATGCATAAGCTAATGTGAGAACTCATTCGCCAATAAGAAAATTCATGAACTGCTTTGTGTATATATAAATAAATAAATGAATACATGTAAATGTTGACTACTGTATATTTACATACAGCTAATATATATATATATATATATATAAAATAATAAAAAAATAAAACATTACTGGGCCATATATATTTGCAAACACACATACACACACACTTACTTTATTTATTTCAAATTTTATTTAATTATTAAGCAATGAACAACACCGTATAATGTTAACAATTGCAATTATTTTTGTTAATATTTATTAGTTTTAGTCTTTTACTGTTCAGCCAATAAGTCTGTAATTTTCAACATAGCAAGGTGGATGATCATATAAACCTTTGATATATATGTATACCTCTAAAACTTAATGCTGAATCAATAAAAATGGCTGATTAAAATAATCTAATATATATATAAAATTAAATATAATATTAGGAGATTGCACATGTTGACTAATGTATTGATCTGGTTCATGTAGAACATTTTTTCTATTAGTTCATCAATATCTCAAATAGTTATTAGACTCTTTAACATAATGAGGTGTTATGTATAAATGTAGCTCCTAAATGAATAAATGAACTATAAAATCTTTTAGACTGACATCTTTGGACTACGTTTAAACGTCAACCTATTTAACTAATGCAAAACAGTACACTAAGCTTGACTGATTGATTGCCATTAGACTACATAAAAAACAAAAATGACTTTCAAAGCCTCTGTTCCTCTCAAACGATCATCTCCTGCAGAGGATAAAAGAGTAAGGAAAAAAACTGGCAGACAGTAAAATAAATAAAAAGATACTGTATAAACAGTTATTTTAATGCCGTGGGAATGACAGGCAAATTCAAACAGAGCTCTTTCCCACATAAAAACACAGAGCAATCAGCAACAGCTCTAGTTGATTTTACATGATCCTCTCAGATCTGCAGCAGAATGAGGGGATGAATCATAGCATAACACAGCCAGCAAGACGGACGGAAACAGCAGCGATCGGAATCCAGTCTTTTAAACACCATAACAGTCAGTTCACATTCTTCTAGGACATAAAGGGACAACATAGTGCTTTGGTTTGTCATTTGCAGCTCACTTCCTAGTCAACATCTCTCAATTTGTGTTCTGTAGAAGAATGAAGGTCATACAGATCAGAACGACACGAGTAAATAATGTCAGAATTTAATCTGTGGACAAACTATTCCTTGAAGCTTCAGTAAACGGTAGCAGTTTTCTCATCAAGGTCACCCGAGCTGAAACAGCTGTGGTTAGTAAATGAATAAATAATAAATAAGACCTTCTAAATGTGCATGTGCCCCCTTTAACCATAAAAGAATACTGTTATAGAACAAACAGGATGAGAGGGGCTGACCTTGAGAAATAAAGAAACGGAAGTTTGGACGAATGTGAAATGTAAGCGTTGATTAATAATGTAATATATTAATATTAATATTAATTAAAAACAAGATGTATTTCTACATGTGTGTTTGACAGGAGAGCTCTATCTGTTGAAAGGGCTTCACATTTTAGTGTCACGCCGTCTCACTGGTCAAGGCTGTGCAAACTCCTCTACTGCAGACTCCAGCGCAAGAAACTTGTTATGTCACTCAGTGGTGGACAAAAGGAAATAGACAATAGACCTCACAGAGAAGGAATGTCAAACACACGGCTCATGGGCCAAATACAGTCTGTGAAAGAGCTCAAACCAGGAGGGAAAAAAGAAAGAAAAGGGAATTTATTAAGTTTATTACATTTGTATCGCATATTCAATATTGTACATACTGTACACTGTATTTGTATGAAATTCAAATACAAATAAATTGATTTTAATAATTGTAATAATTCCATAAACAAAACAAATATTTATATATATATATATATATATATATATATATATATAATTGTTTATTCTCGGCTTCAGGTGGCTTAATATGATTAAAGTTATCCCGCCAAAAACATATACTCGATATGAATATACTATTTTAGGGCCTGAATTGTGTAATAATTGTGCATACTTTCTCAATAGGATACCCAAATCTACGCAGCATATATTAAATCTTACACGGAAAGGTTTTAATGCCTGTGCAATTCACTTACCCTGTGGTATAAGGGATATTGATCCCGCCCAGGTTTATGCTCTCACAGCCCACGATGAAGAGCGTGGAGAAGCACAGAAGAGACACTCCGCTGCAGATCATGGCCAGCTTGGCAGACTCACGAGCTCCAAGCTTGAGTTTCTTAATGATGTAGCCACCCAGTACAATGCCCACCCCTGCACTAGGCACGATAATGACGCCTAGAAGAAGAAAAAAAGGAGTCATAATACTCATCCAGAAAGCCACTTATCACAAAAAAACATCAGACTTGAATGAAATGTATAACCATGATGTTTTTATGTCTACATTTATTCACCCATATACTGTATGTTTGCATGTACAACTATTGTCCAACAACAGCACCAGCAGGGAAAGTTACAGGGGGAGTCTGCTTCCCCTGAGCCCATTGAGTTTTAACAGACCTTTAAAGCATGTGGTGGGTTTAGGCGAGGGTAATTGAGAATGAATTGGGGAAATGAGTCACATGAGAGGAGGCAATGCCTCCATTGCGATATGATTGGATATGACTGGTTATTTTTTAAAAAAAGTAAACAAACGACTCACACACTTAAATATAACCACCTTGTTTTGTCAAAATAAGTCTTAAAATAGAGGTTTTAGTAATTAATTAGCTTTGATGACTGTTTATCCAAAAAAATGAAAAAACAGTTAAAAGTTAACTATTAAACAGAATAGCTTAAGATACGTTCATGAATAAAATATACTGCTTATTCTGTTACAACCTATTATTATTGTAATAAATGTAAATGCTTTAAAACACTAACTTGATAAGATTCATACTAGGCTTAAATAGAATATTGCTTACATTGTTAATGTAAAAATATGAAATACGTTTTTTTTTTCTTTTTTCATTTTCTGATGTGTAAGTAATGTTTAACCAAGAAAATGTGACCGGAAAATGGATATAAATAAATATATATAAATAAATAAAAAAATGACTTTTCATCCTCATTTCCTATTTCTAGATAGATAGATAGAAAGATAGGGGACAAAAATAAAAAAAGCTAAATTATAGAAGCAAAATTGGACACTGCAGCTCAAGGAAAGGAATGTCCGCATATTTCTATGGGTGGAAGTTAACACAAAGGAATATAAACATCCTGAATAGGACCATCATAAAAACCATCTGTTCACATCATAGCTGTTTGGCTGTAGATTTTAGAGTCTAAAGACTAAAGCAAAAAGAAGCAAGGACAAATAGTTCTGTATTGATTGAGTGACTAAGAACCACAGATCAGAGGCTGGCAGAATAACAGTGAGCGGGGACAGAAATGTGCATGAGGCAGAGCAGTGTGGCACACGTGCTGGCATCACAGCTTGGGATTTGAAAGTCAAAGCTGACTGCTGGCAGGCCGAGGTCACTGTGTAAATCCATGGGGTGGGCAAGGCAAGCACATGCCTGCTTTCAGCGCAGTCAAGAGTGAGCCTCGTAAAAGCAAATTTACAACGTGTAGGAAAAGCTGGGTAGAAACTTAAGCTCACTCTCTAATAAATGCATCGGAATACAATCTAAACAGAAATTCAACATCAGTCCCTTTTTGATTCAGTCAGGCTAACCCCTTTAGGTTTTTTTTTTTTTGCCAGCTAGACCAAGGAGGTCTATATCCATTAGCATTCTCATTTATCTCAATGACAGTTGTGTGGTTGGCGCAATATACTATTCCACTGCAAAGCTATCCATTTTATTGGCTGAGACAGCTCTTTAAGTGTACTTTATTCAGTCCTTGAGTAGAAATGAGAGTACGGTCTCATCAATTTTATGATGAAAAAATGTAATTTTTTGAAATGCCGTAAAACCATAAACATTTTTTTTTGTGTTTTGTTTTTACTTACACTTGTTAGCATATAAAAGTATAGCCAGTTGCAAAATCTACTAGCAGGGGATATCTGAATTATGTTAACCAGACAAATGTTGACTTCTTGGGCTAAACCAGCAAGGCTGCTTCCTTAGATAGTCAAGTACACTAGCTAGACTAGCACCAAACTAGGATAAACTAGCCAGGAAATCCGTGGCAGTCAACTTCAAACTGATTACATCTAACGTCATTGCACTCCATCAAATGTTCACACTCCCACACGTCGATAAACAAACATACCCTTCCAACCTGACAAGGTGGTAAGAACGCCCGTTCATGAGACAACCACGGCTGTGTGAAGCCAAAACAGTGTTCCTCTGGGCTATATTTAGCCAGAAGTGCTCCAAGAACACCTCCCTGTCATGAAAGGAGAAGGAGAAACAGGCACTATTCACACAAACCCTCAGTGTGCCTAGAAAGAGAGCAGAGAAAGTCTCCTTGAAAGGATGTCCTGGGAGATTCGGTCCCGACTGTGTGCACAGCTGGCATAGAGCAGTGTGTGTGTGTGAGAGCGTTGAGGAGGAGGGCAGGGTGGGACAAGCAAAGGCAAAGTACGACGATTCCTGTAGGCCACAAGCTGGAGCAAAGCAGGGTGTTAATGACCACAACCCTCTGACAGATCTCTCTTTCACACACACACACACACACTCTCTCTCTCGCTGTCATTAGTGCTGTCTGAAGTCATGAAGACTTGAAGTGAGATGCATGAGAATGAAAAAAGCCCAGAAATCCACATAGAAACACTGTTTTCAAGCCTCTGTTTGATGTTAGATGACAAATTTAAAATAAATTAATTATGATTAAATGAGTCATGTGTGATGCACATTTTTACAATAATGTGCTAATGTACTAACTGCTCAACCATAAACAGTCAACACTTAGGCTAATTAAATATATTCTGACTAACATCATACACAGTGTTTAATGCCTCTATAGGAACAACTCACAAATTCATATAGGTGATGTAGGAACACTGTTGAAGACATTGTTGAATCTGGAGTCAAGCTGTGATTTACAACTGAATTAATTTGTAGTAAAGCTGGGACATAAAATGTAGATCTGATGCTCCCTGGCCTCAGTTTTCTGTTTTATGGTACACCATCTGTCTTCTGTCCATCTTTAGTTTATTGCAGCTGCGGTCTTATAGGCTGAAGGGTATCTTGGCAGCCATAACTGAGGAAACAGCACAAAAACGACAAACTGCTTGCATCTATTGATGTGTAAAACATCCAGGCCTGTGTGAACGCTCTGACTTCAGCAGGCATATCAATCTGCTGGTAATACACCGCAGCTTTAAATCAGAGAGCATTTTACTCTCTTCTGTTTGATGGAGAGACCTTCTGCATGAGGGTTATATCCTGGCAACACTAGCCAACAAACTTTCCTGTCTCTCCCTGTATCCTGGCAACAAGCTTAGGGCAACAATAATGACTCTAAACCAGAACCCTGCTAGTTTATATACAGATGCTAATTACAAAGACACCACTTAGGAAGCACTTTTATTATAATTATTGCTCATATTTGAAAAGCCATCATTATTAATGTGCATATTTAAACAAAGACTACTAAAATGTAACGTAATGTATTGCAAAAATTATTAAAATTATTAAATTATCAAATTAACACATCCAGCATTGTGGCACTGATTTCTTAACTCACATTTAATTCTATTACGGAGACCTAAAATCACCTATATGACAATGGTTGATAATATTAATATGAATTTGTTCTGCCAAATCAATTAATTGTGATTAATCGCATCTAATGTAATAGTCTGTTTACAATATATGTATATGCATAAAACATATTTACATACTTCTAATATATTTAGACTTTATATCTAATATATTTATTTATACAAATATATTGATATATTCATATTATACATAAATATATACATGCATGTGCTGTCAAACAATTAATCATAATTAATTGCATCCAAAATATTTGTATTTATTTATTTATTATGTGTATAGAAATACACTCATACAGTATATATTTTGAAAATACTTACGTATGTATGAATTTTATTTCTAGAATTTATATTCTATATAAATATATTTAATACATAAACATAACACATAAAAAAAAAAGAATCATGCATGTGTGTTTATTTATATATACATAATACACAGTACACACACTTTTGAAAACTAAAATTACACTTATTTTTAGATTTCATAGTAGAAAACGTTAGAAAGAAATACTGTGTAATACTGTAAATGTATTTAATACTTTTTTTTCTTTGTATTTTTACATCAATATGGTACAAGAATATCATTTTTAAATCATAGCAATAAATGAGTAGGTCAAAAGTAACCTTAAAATAATCAAAGATTAGTCCAATTATATTAGCTAAAATATGTAATGCAATGGATTACAGACTACATTTTATCATATAATTGGAATCAGCAATGGAGCGTAATTTGTCTTATTTATATTCATTCATTTATACAGTAAATGAAAGCGGCAGTGACCCGTGCTGGCAGAAGTGCTGGTGGGCTCTGATTAGTAATCTTGGCCAGTCTCCCATTACCTTATGAGAGAGCATCTGTGCTGAGATATTTTGACATATGCACGGCCTAATAATGATATAGAGTCTGAGATAGAGGGCAATATGCTTTTGAGGGTTGATGTAGATGAGCAACAATGAAATTTGAATGGTATCTTGAGGCCGATGCTTGAGCAGAATATACAGCTTTATATAGTAGCTATCAAATATGCTTTCACAACATAAGCAGCACAGCTGAGAAAAGAAATATCGTGTCTTCTTCACACTTCATTTTTAACACATGTTCTATAATGTGAGAAACAGAGTGAGAATCATGTGCAATGTGTGATATGATGAGAAAAGAAATTATCCGTAAAAGTGTTAAAGAGAACTAAATAAAAATATATGATGATTACTTTTATGATGAAAACACGTACCTGTGTATATGCTGGCGTTGGAGGCAGGGATTCCAAACTGAGACTCGATGAATTTGGGGATGAAGGTGATGAAGGCAGTGACAATGGCGCTCTCGGCTGTGTAGGACAGACTCACAAACAGGAACGTCATGTTGCTGAGGATCCTTATGGCAGCTTTGGGAAGGTCTGTACAGTTAGAGAAAAAACTGCATGAAAAATAAATTCAAAATGAAACTAAATGAAATGAAATGAAAACTAAAATAAATCTGTGTGAAAGCCACAAATGATATTAGTCATTACGACATTGAAATATTCAGTATGATAAATTCATATTCATTTTCTCGTTTGCTAAAAATGGCATTTAAAGTTAAATTATTAGTGCTTTTAAATACTAATTTTAAGTGAGTACTAGATGACTGTAAAGAATATAAATGTCTTCATAAGACATTTTGTAATCCTCTTTGTTTTGAAAAGTCCTTTCTTGTTAAAAAATTAACATATTGTGCCACTATGATTGCTTAAATCATTACAAATTCAATGTGTATTGTTTTTATTATACCAGTGTTGTTTAAACACTGACTTATTTTAGACATTAAACATAAATATGATAAATGGATATTCATTTTGTCTTTTGCTAAAATTATTATACTATATAATTAAATATATTCAAGTAAGTGTTAGATGACAGTAAAGGTCATCAAAATGTCAAAATGGAGATAATAAGCATTATATTAGCAGATGTAATTAATACCAAAAGATAAACTAAATTTTAAAACACTTATAATATAGGCCAATCATCAGCATAGTACCAATACACTGTGCATCAATAAATAAAAATAGCAGAATAAATAAAAAATAATAAAATAAACTTATTTTCATGCTAATTTGTCTTCAAGATATGCTTGTGGTCACAGACGCGACCCGCTTTCTTTTCCCCATCATAAGCTCTCAAACCAGTCATAATCCACACTAACAGATGTTTGCTGTTCTAATAGGGTAAAGACAGCTCAACCTAAACATGGTGTCTCCACAGCTCTTCTGGATTCATCGCCTAATCTATTTAAATCCCATACGTTTTAGCCGAATTCTTCATAATGGCCAACAAAGCCACCACTTTTAATTAGCAGGTTAATGCTGTGGCAGTGTTTCCATAGTAAATGAACTATAATCAAACTTTAATTTGCTCCTGAAGGTTGAACTCTCATACCATCTATGGGATCTGGGGGACTGACAGAAGAGACATAGAAGCAAGCCAGATTAGACTTTACCTACTAATGAACAAAACAGCTTGTCGGTCTCTACATCAAAGTCCCAGAAACTACTCTGGCCTACTGTAAGGCATTGTAGAACAGTTGAAATGCTGAAAGCCTACTTATGCAAACATGCAGGCCGGGGGGAATGGAAGTAGGTTACGGTGGGTTTATAGAACAAGGCTTGTCTTGATTTTAGTCACTTGTGTGTATTTGTCAAAGCAGGACAAAAGTCTCTCCAGGCAAATAATAATTGGCACTTATCTGGATACAGTTTAGAAACAGTGTGACGAGAATAGCAATGAGACTTATATTACTTAATTGACACTGTTCTAGTTTTATTTCATAATACATATATATGATTTATAGTGCTGCCAAAAGATTAATCATGATTAATTGCATTGAAAATAAAAGTTTTTGTTTTTGTGTGCACTGTACATATTTCTTATGTATATATAAATATATATATTTTGAAAATATGTACATGTTTATATTTACATTTATATAATTTATATTATATACAAATATATTTAATATATATATATATATATATATATATATATATATAAAACATCCTATACATATACATGCATATATGTGCATTCATATATACATAATAAATACATGGTACACACACACACATATATATATATATATATATATATAATGTAAACTTTTTTTTTTTTTTTTTGGACACGATTAATGGTGATTAATCATTTGACAGCACTACTTTAATATATTTTAAGATGGAATTTATTCCTTTGATTAAAATTTCACATCGCATCCTTCAGAAGTCCTAATATGGTGATTTGGTTATTATTGATTATTATAAATTTTTAAAACAGTTATGCTGCTTAACATTTTTGTAAACAACGGTAATACCTTTTATGTGTAAGCTCATTAAAGAAAACAATTTAAAATATATATATATATTTTCATGAATATAAATGTCTTTACTGTCAGTACTGAAATTAATAAGAATTCATAAAAGTGTTAGTTTCTTTAAAAACAACAACAACAACATGATTTATTTTAATGTATTGTGCCACTGTGAATTGCTGTATTTTTCAATCTTACCAGTGCTGTATAGAAACAAGAGAATACAAATAAAAAATATATATATTTCTCATAAAATATATATTTGAATTATATAAAATATATATATTTCACATAAATCTTTACATTGTGATTTACATCTCACAATTCTGACTTTTTATTCCTCTAGTGTGACTCTTATTGGCACTTTATATCTCAAAATGTTGACTTTATATTCACAGTGAGTTTAATTCTTATTTTAAACATTCATCTAATTTAATTACATGCTTTATTTTTTGTTGTAAAGCAGAAATAATTTTCTGTCATCTCATAGATAAAGTTTCAGCAGTAATTTCTCAGCTTCCCAGCAGCATAGTAACCACAGTTTGGTAATAAACGGGACCGTATTAGTGATGATGGTGGCAGAATTGTCATTAATGCTCTTCCCAGATGAATAATGAAAAGCAACTTCTGCTAGCTTACGCAGTCTTCATTTATAACTTTTTAAGCTTGATCATCAATCTACAGTTTTTATATCAGCATTTGAAAATCTCCTGACAGTGGTGGTCAGCAGCACTGTGTTATTAAATAAGGACGAGACAACCCTAATGGTCAAAGATCTGAGCTGATAACTGAAATACTGCAGGCTCACATCTTACCCGTGAAGGACACTAAACCCCAGAGGACTCTCTTTTATAAAAACTGTACTCCAAGATGCTTTGACAAAAAAGCTTTTTTAAATCACATAATCCTTAAAGGACCAATATGCAGTTTTAAAATAGCCAAAGGTTTTCAATATTATGACTAAATCGCTAATATCTGCTAATCTGATGGTTTCTCAGAACGGGACAAAAATAACCACGTCTTCAAGGTAACACTCTAATATGTACATGCATGGTTCCTGTAGTGAGCATCGTCACATGACCTTCATCAGATACACACCTTTGATGTCCTTCCCAAAGCCCATGGAGGATGCCACGGTCTGGACTTTGCTGCTGGAATTCTCTTTCAGGACGTCGTCGTCGTTAGAGGTGCTGTCTGAACCATGCTTTTTCTTCTTCTTTCTGTGACGAGGGGGCAGTTTTTTGGGGAAAGTGAACATGGGGAAAATGACCAGCAGCATGGCGAAAGCACAAAGCAGGAAACCACTCCACCTAAGAACACAAAGATATGGTTTAAAATAGAATTCATGTCATTCTTTCAAAGGCTAGAATGGCATACATGAATTGAAATGTAAACCTCCAGCGTCATATAATGCTCAGAAAGTAGTAAAAACCATTTTTAAGGCTGGAATTAAATCTATAAATTGAAATCGGTCTCACCAGCTTTATTTATAGTAAAATGTGCTCAGAAATTAGTAAAAATTAAATTTATGCTATAAAATAAATAAATAAGCTTAAATGGCCATTTCCAGTGTTATGTTTATGTAAATGTGTTTAGAAAGTGGTAAATATTTTATTTATGGATAGAATTAAATGATTTGCTTTATTGCTTTATTTTTAGTAAAATGTGCTCAAACAATGAGTGTTAAAAATGTATGTTATTCTTTCATAGACTGGAATGAAGCTACACACACTCTGATGCAGAACTGATCTTACCAGTTGCCGACAAAGCGTGGGTCACTTTGCTCAATGTTGATGATGGTTTTGGGATCCACGTAGAAGCCGATCAGAACGCCTCCAAGCAGGTACCCCGCAGCTGGCCCCAGAGCCCCCATCACATACATAATAGCTGAAAGACACAACACATTACAAACCATGTGCTGTACACCCACATAATAATATTTTTTTATTTCACAGGATGTCTGATTAAGGCTGTTAATGTTCTTTCCACTTTCAGTGCCACTCTTGACTCACTGGCCGACTGAGTCAGCCACACTGAGATGATGAAGAGTAGGGGCTAATCATTAATAGTGCGTCATGCTTCCACTTAGTTAAAGAACATCATGTATTAGTAGCAGTTTTCTAACTGCCTTACAGCTCTGTTTATACACCAGATATGACAGTATATGGAGGAAACAGAACATTTAGTCGAATCTTTTTAGTTAATCCAAAGCATGCTGCACGACCACTGTAGTCTGATTCCAGGAAAAAATGACTCTTCCAAGCAATTATTTTTAGCAAATCAAAAATATACTGCATGACCTGTGTAGTCTGATTGTGGAACAATGACTTTAATGAGTTCTTATTAAAAATAAAAAACACATACAGCACCACCACAGTGCATTTCATCCGAACATTTTCTGAAGGAATATCTCACATGAGCTAGTTCTTTTTGAGTGAATTTAGTTTTTTTAATAAATAAATAAAAAACATGCAACACCACCGATGTAATCTAAACCCCAACAAAAAACTCTATGAGCTATTTATTTTTAAACATATAGTGCAACAAATGTGTTGCAATTAATTTATTGCATTCATCCAACAAATTACTTTTATAAGCCAGTTATAACCAAAATCTAAAATCACAATTTTATTTCACAGTAACAAAATACATACATATATATAGGGATGGGCGATATGGCCTAAAATCCATATTGCGATATACATTGCAGCCTCTTGCGATAACGATATAT
>JAUCMS010000052.1:13667704-13696721 GCA_032357445.1 Enteromius radiatus | reverse complement strand
ACGCTGAAAGCTGATTGGCTTATTTTGCTTAGTAAACCAATCAGGATGCTCTCTGTCTAGCACGCGCTACGAACACAGTGATTTAGTCAAGAGCAGTGAAAGGTTTTCTCTCTTTTGTAGTTTGATTAACATGAATGACAAACAGCACAAATATTAGACTGCTGTCACAGATCCAATACTGTTATATATTTTAATTCTCAGCTGTTTGCTTTATCTTAAGACTTATTGTGTTGACACACACAAGTGCATGTATTTAACTGTTCAAGGCTTATAAAGTGTGTCAAAAATAACTCAATACTTCTGCACTATGTGAGTACAGCTTTCTCAGGCAATGTGCACAATTAGCGAAATTAGTTCTTTCACTGCTGATTGCATTTCAATGGCTTAAAATGACTTGTTTTTAAACCACAATGGAGATGATAGTGTAAAAACTCTACCGGTTGACACATTTCTACTGGTTAATTGTGTCTACTGGTATATCACCCACCCCTAAATGTGACCACCATAAACCAACTGACTCCTCGTCAACACAATAAAGCTCTTGAGTTGCTTTTTGATAATGTTATGCACATTATGCTTGTCAACAGTATTTTATTAAAAAAAGACCTCAAAAAAAAACTAAAGTGTATGATATGACTTTTGTCAGAAACCATTAGTGACTTTATCTGACACTGCAACAAGATTATAGCCAATAGTTTTGGAGATTTCAGCCTTTATCCATTTAAGTAGATACAAGCTGTACTCGCATGACTGCAAATAGCATAGAGGTGACACCATAAAGGACTGTAGAGTGCACTGACTTGCTTTAAAAAGGACTTTAGCGGCGTTTGCTAATCCTCAACATGGACAGGTGCATATGCAAGGCTCGATTACTTTGTGTTGTTGCTTTTGAGGCTGGAGGGATGCGTGTGCTGTCGGGAGAGCATTATCCCTACAGTCATCTGTTTGCGTCTGTTCACAGAAAGCAGCAGCGGACTCTCTCCACTTCCACATGGCCCACGCCGCTGCCAAGCTGATTGTGATCCAGCCAGAAGCTCACACAGAACTGAGGCAGGTGCAGCAACACAACTAGTCCTAATCTCTAATCTGTCTCAGTACGGGAGAAGGTTTGGCCAAAGGCCTGCCGGGTTATATAACACGAGTGCAAACATGTTGAGAGAGACAGATAAGTCACTTTTTATTTGATGTAAACAGGACTACGCTGGCTTAGACTCTTGTCTCCTGTCCTTACGTGAGACCGCTAATGCTAGAGCCGAGAGAACGAGCCAAATCTAACACACACACACACACACACACACACACTCAGTTGCACATTACAGGCAGAGCGGTATGACATTTGGGCACAGATATTTCACACTCTGTAGCATATTTAGCAATGGGTGATGATCACACCGTGAAATAGGACAGGCTGACTTTTGCTTGATTACATATTATGCTGCATTTAAGTCTTTCTGGGATATTTGTACTTATGATTTTTTACACTACTTTCGCAATGCAAGATGTATTCAGGTTGAAATAAAATGCATGTATTGGGCAATTTCTTCTTTTTTGGATGTGCTGATACTAAAATTCTGGCCAGTATTGATAAGCCTAGTAATGCCTATTATTATGAAGCTAAACTACTCTTGAAAAAGAAAAAATCAAAACACACAAAAACTAAATAAATATGGTTAATAAGTACATGCATTAATATATGTGTGTGCACTATGTAGATTTATTACACACACATACATGGACATATTTGAAGAAAAATATGTTATGTTTATATATTAAATATATTTATACATGTAAATAATTTACAAATATACTGCATGCTGTATGTGTGTGTGTTTATATACACATAATAAATGTACATATATTACGTAAACACGTTTTTTTTTTTTATTTATTTTGGATGTGATTAATAATGATTAATCTATAGCATTTTTCCTGACATTGTGCTTTAATAAAGTTACAAATAATAGGTTCAGGTTTGCAGAACTTGTTTGAACTGCATATTAATCTCATTTTACTCTGCAACTATAAAATTGCAGTACTAATATTTGTCTTCATTTATGTGTTAATTTCAGACATTAAACCATGAGCATTTTATTTTATTTTTTTACAATTTTAAATGAGCATTATGTTATCTACAATATACAGAGAACTATGGGGGATATAGTGTTACACTGGTAATCTTCAACAACAATTCACGGTATGTTTGGAAAAATGATTAGCATTTTCTGATAAGTTTTCCTGTTTAGACGATAAGAGTTACACCATGTCCTAACTACACTCGACGCGACAAGCAATTTGTGACACAGCGGCGTGACAGAATCATTCAAAGATCACAGCCAATCAGAAGCATGAGTGGGCGGGCTTTCTCTTTAAAATGCACTGCTCTCGCAACAAAATGGACACGTTTATAATCTAATTCAGAAATATCAAACCTTTTTAAAATCATTAAATGTACATAACGAGTGACGGATGACATGGAATACACTCGCTGGTTCGCAGTGAGTTCACAGTTTTAACGGTCATCTTTGTTTTCATTTATTTTCAAGATCTGAGATAAACTGTCTGTTGTTGCTTTCAGTAGGCTATGGCTATAAGGTAACGTAATTATGATATTTAAACAAGGTTTTAAGCAAGGTTTAACCTTTTATCGCGTGTTGCCGCATCGCACCGCATGTAGTTATAAGTCAAGACTTAATAATTAAAAGGAAATGATTACCAGTCACTATTTCAAAAACTATGCATTTATTTAATTTGAAAAAGTCTTTTATCTGATAAGCAATAAATACCATAAACCATGCAAATATTAGCATTCAATTGCAAAAATGTATACATGATATACAATGTGCATTTTAGAGAATGGCCAGATTTTCATTGTCTGGCACTGGTAATGCTTTCAGTCACAAACCCTTTCATTCTGCCCTTTTGCCTTCAACAAATACAAAATATATCAGTTAAAAAAAAAATAATTGTATCAGTGTGAAGTCACTTGCAAGCTACAATGTGCCACGGCATAGAAATAGCACGGCAGAGAGTCTGAAAAATAGAAAAATAACGCTGGAGGCTTTCCCGTAATGCTATTCATTTTATTCACATGGGTGGCTTTCTTTGCAAACTCTGGAACACTGGGGTCTCATCTAGTTAGGACTTCTCAAATATTCAATCAGCCTTATCTACAGTCTAATTAAATAACAGGTTCTTCTAAAATACCACTGGAGACTATGGCAGCAGGGAGAAATTATTCCTAAAAGCACAAAAGCTTCTGATAAATGCTCTTATCAGCCCAAAGCAGAAATGCCCAGCACACAGAACCAAACAGCTGGCCAACATCTAACAAACAGAGAGAGGAAACAGCATTCAGTCCGATAGAGGGATACACTTCACTTGTCTGAAGCATTAAAGTCGTCAATTAATTCATCATGAATTCATTAATAATTAAAAGCCATTTTATTAGTGCTTCTGTGGTACCAGGATTTCCATTTTTACTGAGCAGATGGAAATTTACTATAAAAGATGTGAAATTAGAGTGGCATGTCATTACATTAATGCTTCAATACTAATCCACTTTAACAATAAGAAGTGCTCACACTGAGCACATAATGAGTATTGGTAAAGACCGCCATGAATCCTCTGAAGTCTCACTTAATGAAGGGAAATCTCAAATTCAATGTAAAGTAATTGAGAAACTACAAATTATGTTTAATTTGATCTCCCCATAAAGCACCATTGTGAGATATAGTAAAATGATAACCTTTGTTAAGATATAAAACGAGACTGCAAAATAATAAATAGTTCCACTGTTACATATATAGTTACAATTATGTGAAATAGTCGCAATAAGATATAATAATAAAATAATGATATCACATTCATAAAAGCAGACAAATCGCATTTGATTATGAATGAGATACTATTCTCCTTCTAATGTGACAAATTGTCTTCAATTATGAACGTGATATTGTGAAGTTTGTCAGTGAACTATGGCTCTGTGTGGTAAATGCCACTCCATCTAAAAGAAAGCCACGGCGACTTTATCCAGATGCTTAAACTTAATTTGAACTTTTCCTTATCCTTAAAATCTGAGCAGTTAATGATTATTATCTATAATAGAATCAAGTAGGTTCTCACTTTCATGCTTGTCCGAGTTGTTTATTCTTTAACAAATAATCATTATGACAGACATTCACAAAAGAAGCTATTGAGCCCACAAAGCCAATCCATAACCATTAATCAAATTGATCACCTCAGTAGTCAACAATCACATACCGGAAGTCAGTATATTATTGATCATCACTAGTCTCTTTAAATCACTAAAAGGGTTCACCTCAAACGTCAAACAGGTGAACATTCACATATTTCATTCCAGATTGTGCAATGGCCATGTTCGGCTCAATTGATCATGCTAATATTGTTATGGTTAAACAGAGGGTGAAGGAGAGTCATTCAATTGGAGATCCTTCAAGGTTGCCTGTTTCCTGGCAGAAACCCAGCTTAGATTTTAGCTCTGCCCAATGTTGTTTCTCCTTCTTCCAGGGAAGGACAGAGGAGGTGCTTGCTGAGGAGAAAAACATGCTGTCTATGCAATACCGTACTGTCGTAATCAACGTCAACAACTGACGTCACAACAGCACGCTCCATGAATTTCAAATCAACCTTTGCCATGAAACTTACACAACAGACCTTCTCAGCAGATATGATGTAGAGTTAGTCACTCGAAACAAATGCAATGTTTACAATATAGTCCTTGCAAAAAAGAAAAAAAAAAAACAGCAAAGGATCCAATCAGATTACAGTAAGGAGTGGGAGTTGAAGGACGTTTATGCTGCAGCTGTGCATCAGTAGAACCAATCATACACCAACACACTTCAATGTCACTCAAGGATATAGTTTTCTCCTGGTCGGCATCTGGTTTTCCTCAAAAAAAATTAAATGCTGAAATATATTAATAAATATGACATATAATAAAGTGTACCAATAATGAAATACAAGTGAAAGGAAATGCATTGCTCACATTACTGAAACTGGATGGCATAATTATAAAGTAAACAATTCACTCACTCCCTCTTGGTCACATCACAATTAAAATGAACTAGAATGTGACATGTGAGCTGATTTTTAACTGCTCAGTTCCAACAAAGGACTCATGAACAACTATGACAAATAAAGAAAGAGAAGTTGTAGATCATCCAGGAAACAACATACAGTATTAAGATACAAGGGTATGTAAACTTTCGAATATAGTTATTTTTATAAATTCAGCTTGTTGTCTTGCGGAGAATAAACATTATATTATATTATATTTCATATGTTATGTATGTGAAAAGTTTATTCAGGACAGTACTAAATAAACAATAACATGCCATTTTCATGTTCAACATTTTGCATATTCTGCAAGGGGCATGTTAACTTATGTGCACAACTTTATGAGTGTATATATATATATATATATATATATACACACATATATATGTACTGTATGTGTGTGTGTGCATATACAGTGCCTATAGCAAATCATCATACCCTATGAAAACCTTTACCTTTTGTCACACCCTGGGAAATAAAATAGATTAAGTCTTGTACACATTGTAATTCTCATCACTAAAGTAAAAATATAATTTAAATAAATTCCAGAGGATTAATTGTAAAGTGATCAGCGTATAAAAGTATAAACTTGCTCAGATGCAAGCAATCAACTTCCATGTTAAACACCAGGTTAATTGCCCCACCTGACATCAGTAGTACTGGTGTTGATTGCTTTAGAATAGAAGGAGCATGGCACCGCAAAGAATTCGCCAAGGTTGGGGAGTGCATTCAAAAGACCTTCGGGATAAAGTGGTAGAAAGGCACAAGTTAAGGGAAGTCTACAAAAACACTTCAAAGGTTTTAGCTATCCCTTTGAGTACTGTTCAGAGCATCATTAAGAAGTGGAAAGCTTATAGCACCACCAGCACATTGCCAAGATCAGGCCATCCATCCAAATTAAATTACAGAGCCAGGAGGAGAAGCTACCAGGAGGCCAAAGGCAACTTTGAAAGACTTGAAAGACTTTATGGCTGGGTCTGGTCAGTCTGTGCATGTGACAATTATCTCCCAAGCTTTACACAAAGCTGGCCTGTATGGCAGGGATGGCACAAAAGAAGACATTTCTAAAAAAAAAGTGTCACACCCAGTTTCGCTTGCGCTATGCAAAAACACATTTGGAAGAGTCTGATGACTTTTCCAACCCTCTTATTATAGTTTTTTTGTTTATTATTCAATTGAAGAACTGTTGTATTTTTTTTGTCTTTTCTTTGGTTTGATGTTGTAAGATCAAATATAAAGAATAAAGCTGGAAAGGTTATTTGGAATAGGATTTGATTTCAGGCTGTATGACAAATAAAGTAACTATTTCAAAGGGGTATGATGATTTTCTATAGGCACTGTATATAGTAATGTTATTTTACCAATAAACATGATCTTATAATATTATTAAAAATATTAATTTGACTTATTGTATAAATAACAATATTTTACATAATTTAAAATTATTATTTTATAATAACAATCATTGATTTTTATAAATATTGCCAAAGTATGTAAACATACACTCAAAAAAGGGTACATCTACATTTATTTTTTTTATTAATTGCATATAAATAAACAAAATAAATAAAACACAATACTTTTAATAATAATAATAATAATAATAATAAAACACACTGATTTTTAGTGCAATAAGACTAAGGGTACCCCCAAGCCTTTTAATCATCAAATATAACTGTTGTATTAGTACAGTAATTTAAACATATTTAATAAATCAGCTATTTATATTAGATTAATTGATTATATTACAGCACATCACCGATCCCAGCTGAGTGTGTTCCACTCTCTCCTGTGTGCATTGATTTAGATACGGTTTGTTTCACGGTGTGAGGAACTGCTGTTTTCTGATCCCGTCGTCAGGCACATCTCACAAAGGTTGACCGAAACGCTCCCACTTGACTGACTCCTTGAGGATTTGTTATCTCAGCAGAAGAAGATCTGACGCGAGCACGTTTCATGCTAAATGAGCTGCGTCCCCAGTGGCAAAAATAATTAGAGAAGATTAATAAACTGATTTCATTGCATATTGAAAAATGAAAGTCAGCACGCGCTCACCAACATTGTCATTAAAGAGAGCAAAAAGGTTGCACAAGGTAAAGTCCATAACGCTAGAAATAATTAATAGGCCTTAACAGCCTTAAAACAGCATATGATGAAATAAAACATAGCAATGTCCCCCAATGTCACCATTTGTGCCCTGTGGGGAATTCTTTGCAGGACGTCTGTGTTTTTCTTGTCCTGTTATGAACATGAAGCTGATTAAATATGGGCTTGAGTTGTATAATCTCACACTGGGCTCTAATGAAGCCTTGTATCCCTAGAGAACTCTGCTTGAGCGAAACAACAGCATAATATGCAGCAATTCATCAGCTTTCAGTGGGGTGAAGCACGAAATATAACAGAAGAAGAATTCAGAGAGAGCCTTCCAGCCTTTTTGTTTGTGATGTAACCAATGAAAAGCAGCATTTTGAATGAATATAGAGCACTTGAATGTAGAAGACAGCTACTGTAAGTATATAGCACTGAATCTCTGTGGTTGTTCGACCCTATAACCTTGCTAGGAGACAGGGCTAAAAGACAATGAAATGGGGAATGACATTGTCATGGCAACTTGCTGATGCAGCAGTGTCTTCTTACAAGTTCTAACCTTATATATCTGTCCCAGAGAGCCCCATCAGAATGGCCTGACACAGCTGGGCTGCCAGTTCAATCTGGTCAGAGCACTAGACATGGCTTTGGTGATATCCTGACAACATTTATTTACAAAAACCCAGACAAAATGTCCAAAATAGAGTTTAAGGACAGCTGGGTTTTTACTGTATTAAAGATCAGAGAGCATGTGGGGTAATGTGCTACATCACTGAGTAAAATATGAGCTAGGGATAGGAGGTATGATGGTATAAAATGTGCGATGCCACGAATCATTAGAATATTAAGCAAAGATCATGTTCTATGAAGATATATTGCAAATGTTCTACCATGAATATATCAAAACTTAATTTTTGTTTAGTGATATTCATTTTTCAATATTTGGATTTATTATTATTATAATTTTTTTTTTGCGCACATTACTACATATCGTTCAAAAATATTTTGGGCCAAATATTGTCCAATCCTCACAAACCATACATCAATTGAAAGCCTATTTATTCATCTGATGTATAATTTTGCATTTAAAAGAATGACCCTTACGACTGATTTTGTAGCGCAGGGTAAAATACATAATTGTATATAAAAAATATTAAAAACACATGTGTAGTGTCTGCACAGGTGTATGGAAATCACTTAACTGAAGGAACCTTTTGTGTAGAAAGCTGTAAGAATGGGAATGGACCAACTACAAAGCCTTGAGGCACTCTCAAAATTATGGTCAGAAACTTCACACGGCACAGCAGCAATAACTCACTTCACTAAGCTGTACCTGAAGCACAAATCAGAGGGAACCACAGTCCTCTCCGAGGGCATTTGTGTCCCTGGGGCAGGTGTGACTTTGAGGCTAATGAGGTGCAGAGAGGACACAGAGGCCTCAAAGGCCACAGAGCAGCAATGATCCATCAGACAAAAAGAGCAATGTAGCTGACACAGAAGAGACAGAAAGAGAAATGATAGAGAGGGGGGTGCGCTCTGTGCTTCATTCAGCAAACTCACCATTTCTACAAAGCTACATTTTCATTTTAAAAAATACATGACTATCAATTTCCGCTCCTAAATTCCAGTCTGTTTTCATCACAAAGCTGTCAAATGACCTCATCAGACTCATCATATAATTTAGTAGTAGTATGGACTACTTTTATGGTGATTTCTTGTTGATATTGAAGCTTGACATGAATAGTTTTATGAATTCAGCTGAGCATGTTACACAGAACAATGTAAGTCATACAGGTTTGAGGGTGAATAAATGATGACAAAATATTTTTTTTCAAAGTAGCCCATCAAAAGTGTTTTTTTTTTCTGAAGCTGGATCTGTGTTAACTGGGTCATGTGTCACTGCTATAATATATCAGGTTTCCTCACAAGACCAGATCTTATTCCAGAAGCTGTCATCTTCAGCAGGCTTGGCCCGAAGACATGTTAAGATATATCCTAACCTTTTTAAAGCAGGCTGGTAAACTCGTACACCTGGCCAATATGTTCTTGTTTGCATATGGTCAGACCCTCTGGCTACATCTGATGGTGTACTACCATTCCAAATGTGGTTTACCATGTGACAGTGGAGTAATGATGCAGAAAATGCAACTTTATTAATAAATGTTTAAATACATAAAAAAACAGTTACTATAAAAAACACAATATTAATATTTTGCTCTATTTTTCATGAAAAAACCAACATATTAACACAACTATATAATAGTTGTATAATTAAAATGATTTGAAAACTTTAAATTGAAAATTTCACTATATATATATATATATTTGATAAATAAATGATGCAGCTTATTAGACAAACTTGGGCATTCTCAAAGACTGCGCTGGGCTCTTTAGTAAGTCCTTTATAAAAAAGTCAAAGAAAAATAAACAGGACAGGGCATCTAGCCATAAAGGTTTCACTCACACCGAGCTTTATTTGCTGAAGCGGTGGGTCTCTCCAGGGGTTCTGAGGCACACTGCTGACTCCCTTCACGGTTTCTGCTGATTCTGATGCAAACGCGTGGAACTCCGACTGATGCTGACAGCAACATTCACTACAAATTGAAACACTACTGCTGATGTTCCAAGTTCCAAACTGAAGGCCGCGGCAGGAATTGCCTTCATTAAAAATGCTTCAGGGATTCCACAACTGTAACTATATCAACTTTTTATCAAAAGCTTTTAGTCAAAATAAAACAATCATCATATCTAGTTTCTTTTTTTTTACAGATAGAAGTAGTAACTGATCCACAAACTCTCCATATTAGAGTGCATCTGTATGATTACAAGCTTCAAAATGTAAAAGTATCATTAGCTTTTTGTTTTACACAGTAAAAGATTCATATGCTCTCAACAATGAACTGTAAGAATGGTATTTCTACTAAAGTAAAAAGAGCAAAAATGGTTTCATCTCTAAGAAAACAAACTGTCTCCCTCCTACATCCTGAGGTGGCGCTAAAACTGCTGACCAGCTCCTCATGGACCTGACCTCCTGTTCCACAGACTAATTGCCACCTTAACGGTATTTGCCGCTTTGTTTTACTGGATGCCAAGAAGTGCACTTCGGGACCAGTTTCATGTAACGTAAGATAGAACTTCAAAGCAAGAGAAAAACTGAATGGACTTGCTACTTGCTAATCAAATATAAACTGACAGATCAATTAAAACAACTCAATACGGGCATTTTGTGAATCTCTGAACGTTTTGCATAGGTTATTGAGATCTGCAAACAGTGATGTCTTTCCCTCTAACAACAGTCATTGTTGTCTATAAAAATTAATTTTACCATTCGACATCACAATGTAAATAAGCATTTTCAGTTTGTTTGTTTTTTTTCCAGTGGGGAAAATGTTTTGCTGTTGTTGTTGTTATTATTATCATTATTATTTTGGTACCACTTTATAGATATAAGATTATAAGATAAGAATATAAGATTCATTAGTTAACAACATTAGTAAACATGAACTAAGAATGAACAATAATTCTACAGCACTTTAGCTAAGGTAATGTCAGATTTAGCATTTACTAATGCATTATTAAAATCACAAGTTGTGTTTGTGAATATTAGTTAATGAACAACTGTATTTTAATTAACAAAGATGAATAAATAGTGTAATAAGTGCAATGTTCATTGTTTGTTTATGTTAGTTTACACATTAATGACACCTTATTGTAAAGTGTTGCAATTATATATATTTTTTAATAGGGTTAGGGTTAGCCCATGTCCCAGCCCAAAACGGCTCAACACACACACACTCTGGCAATCACCTCCTCCATGTGAGCTGCTGATCAAAGGCGCACTCAACTCATTAAAGGGCTTTACTGCAGGAATGTTATTACGAGGAACCACCCAAAGAAAAGTTGGTAATCCCTTTGTACCTTTTTCCTTGCCAGCCACAGCGTCATTCACCATGAGGTCAGATGCTCACTCTGGCCTCCTAAATCTGTAATCCTATCCACTCTGAGAGTGGATCTTGCTCTTTCTGCATCCCTTTTGCTTTCACACACTCTAATATCTGTCACCTGACCATGAAATAAGAGAAGAAAAATTAGAGTAAAGAGAATTAAAATTTACAAAAAAAAAAAGAAAAAAAAAAAGAAACAGCTGTTAACTATAGAATAAAAAAACGAAAACCATAAACAATATACAAAATGAAAAAAAAAAAAAAATAAAATAGGATAAAAATAACCACACAATAAAACAAAAAATAATAAACAGTAGAAAATAAAATAAAACAGCATAAGATAAAATTACAGCAAATAAAACAATATAAAATAATAATAAAAAAGAAATATCATAACTCAGTACTGGCTTTTGGATGTTACTGCGACTTGTAAATTTTTGTAATGCATTATTAAAAAAAATATATGTGTATTATTTTATATATTTAAATATCTTACAAATATTAAAACATTATATTATGATTAAAAAAAACTAAAAACAAAAAAAATGCTAAAAAATAGCATAAAAGGTAGTAAAATATAATGTATAACATATAATAATATATAATAGCATAATATAAAATAATAAACAACAAACAAACAATAAATAAGTACATTTTAAGAGGTAAAAAAATTAGCTTGCCTAAGTTGATGCCTTACAGTTGCTGCCTCCATCAGCAAGCACAGCGTATGTGTGCCATACATTATGTCACCCCATATAACAGTCAAATATGCTGATAAGCATTTTCTCACTGTTTTATTAATCTCAGGGTCACAATCACAGGTAGATGGAGTGAAGACATGCACCAGCCATCAGAGTGCATGTCTGCCTTTTCCTCCTCGTGCTGGCTTTGCACTGATTGCATGAGCTTTAGAAATGCCTTTGCCATGACCCAGTATTCTGGGTAAGTGACAGATGATCCCTCGGCACATTCTTTCTAAAAGAGCCATCTGGGCTGACTGCCTTGTGCGCACTGTATTTATCTGCATAGTGGTCACAGACAATGAGGGCCCAATGGGGGAAGGGGCAGTGAGAGGGGTACCCAACTCTTTTGTGTGTGTCTGGTGTCAAAGAATGAACACACATGCACCTGCAGCTTTTCCATCTCAAAGTCAGCGACAGGTTGGTGTAGACAGGGTCAGTGGATATTCAGGTCTTAGCTCAGACATCTGTGAATACATCTGGGGCTATCATTCAATGTAGCATAGACACATTTAACACTGTGTTTATATACGCAATTACAGGATGTAAAATTAAAAACCTTAAACTTGACCTCAGATGCAAACCAAGTAAAAAATGCTGTAATTGTATTGTTAGGTGTGGGCAATATGACTACAACATCACAATAATCTAACTGATGAGTAACTACAATTCACGGTAACAATATATATTATGATATGGTTATTTTTACTTTTAAAATGGTCTTCATGATTTCAAAATACATTATACCAAAGGGAAAAAAAACACTGAAGTTAAGAGTCAGCGAAATACTTCAGTATAAGCAATAGGACAAAAAATTACACTACAACAAATACATAAGAAATGCTACATGCACTGTATAAACTAAATAAATGTATAAAAACTGTGTGAACTAAATATATATATTTGTTTTTACAAAGGTGATTTAGTCAAGAGCATTGAGAGGTTTTCTCTCTTTTGTTGTTTAGTTAACACGAATGACAGACAGCATCAATATTAGACTACTGTCACTTTAAGAGCTGCCCTGATCCAATTTACTTTTTACACAAGTGTTGCAAAGATATAGTCAATAGTCAAACATAGTCAATTTTGACCAGTTAATCGTGTTGCCCACCACTACTGACATACAAAACCAATTATGAAAGACAAGGTCATAAAAGGTAATTCAGAGGTTTACTGAAAGGTTAATCCCAGAAAGCCCATCTATACAGGTATATGTGTGTGCACACTACATACCAGATTGCCAAAGTCACCCTAAAAACCTGAAGAATTCCTCAAAGGCTCTGTTCTGGGACATCAGAGTTTGGAGAGTCAGATCCATGAACATTCATCCACACATAAGCAAGCTCTATAATAAATCAATACTCCAAGCAGTCTAAAAAAACACTCCAGATCGACTGAGCAACAGATGTTACATCTACACTGAGATACGGCTCTGAACTGGGGCAAGGTCTTCAAAATGAGATTAGCATAAGAATTGAGAATTTGGGCTAATTAAGATATATAACTGAGACTGGCGAGTCAAAAGCTTGTTTTGTTGTTGCATGGGAAACTGGCACACAGAAAATATGACTCGGCACAAACAGAACAGACAAACAACCTTTCATGCTCCATTTCTGACATTGCTTCTAAATACCAAACCTTGGATTCACAATTTCAGTCTCAGCACAGGCATATTTTACGAATAAATAAATAGCTGAGAATCTTTGAAAAGGTCTTTTTTCATAGCTTCTGGGCTGGGCCTGAGACATGGCAAACATTCTGCCTAATGTCCTGAGGGAAGGTCATTAGATAAGACAAAGTCACATCTAAAATCCCAGACAGGCCAAAGAGTGATTAAGGGATATAAGCTGTAGCAAATGCACTGAGAGGTTGCAAATCATCACCTTACCATGTATTTATAGCAAAACAACAGGGCTCTGTGAAAAAATGGACATGGCATGAGGTTTTGTATAATCTTTTTCTCCTCTCGTTTAGGTTTAATATGGTTTCCAACCGCATATCGCGCCGTTTCAACAAGCAGCAACAAGATGTCTTTTCAGAACAGGGTCAGCGAAGACAATAGGTGTCTTTCAGAGCAGTGTTGTAATGGAGATATTTACATGCCCACAGTACACACAAAGCTAGGGGCAAATGTACTTCTTAAAGAGGTCACCCAAAATATGAAACCTTATTAATTTTTTTCTGCCGAGGAATGCAAACAGAAACGGTTCAAAGACTGTGCTGTTCACTTTTTTTCCCATGTGGTTGCATTGAATAGGGACTGAAACTTTCAGACTTAAAATACAATGCATTTACTTTTTTCTTAGTCTACATATAACAGCTTTTTGTGAGAAACAGGCAAACATTCAAGTCATTATTAATAGGTTAAGTCAAGTCGAGTTCATTAGAAGTAGTGATGTAGTGAGTGACTCATAAAGGAATTATTCTTTTGAAACAAAGCCAATGTTATTACTAACTAAATTAATAAACAAACATCATGCACTGCATTGGCATCTAACTGAAATAAAATATGTTTAAGCTGAAGTACTAATATGACTAACAAAAAAAAAAAAATTGTAATTCAGTGTTTTTATTTGTTTTCAAAGTAGCATATAAAGTTACATCAAACTAGAAAAAGAAATATATATATATATATATATATATAGTGAAACAGATATACTAACAACAAACTATATGTAAAAATGACAAAAGCACATTACAAAAATAAAACTGAAAACTTTAAATTTAAAGATAATTGAAAAAATTAATACATTCTTTCTATAATAGTATAATAATATAGCCTAACGGTAACAATAAGGATAATTAGTTTACAGTAATTTAACAAACATGAACTGAAAATTAACAACACTTCAGCATTTTTTAATCTTAGTTAATGTTAATTCGAGCATTTACAAATGCAATATTAAAATCACTAGTTGTGTTTGTTAACATTAGTTAATGCACCGTCACCGTAAACTAACATGAACTAACAATGAAGCATCAACATTTTTTAAGCGTTAAGTAAGATTCTTAGCTCATCTTTAAACAAGCTTAAGACAAATCCTGTACCTAGAATGCCGTAATCTCAAAATGCTTAGATGTAAAAACTCCAAAAGGCACATCAACAAAAGACTACCGGGACACAATACAACCAAAGACAAAAATTACAATTCAATTCAACAAGCTGAAATAACTCTTCATCCTACTCTCTTGTACTTTTAACAACCAATTTTCATTTCAAAGGCAGAAGGCTTTAAATCTCCCAGGGTCAAAGCAATGAATAAAGTGATCTGTAATAATTTAGCTCAACCCGCTGTCATTCAGAGACACTCCCGGATCTGGAATTAGAGTTAATTTGGAGAATAAGGTTGTTTCATTTGAGTTGCTCAAATTGACATGCATTGTTCGCAACCCCTGCGGACAGGCACTAATTTCGATTAACACCATAACGAGTGCTCTGATCCCATTTTAAACTCTATGTGACATCTGTCAGAGCCAATCTGCCGGCTCAAAGGCACATAGGTGTAACGGCCCCATTTATAATGGTAAAGCCATATAAAATGGTAATGTATAATATGGCATTTGATACGAACATAAAATCATATATTATTCACATAGCCCAGATATCAAAACTAGGTTATTTTGGGTTTGCTAATGCACCTAAAACACACAAAAACTAGGTATTCAGTTTTCATGTGACCTTTAACAACCCAAAGACCAAACACTGTAATTCACTCACTTGGAAACATCCGGTATTAGAATCTATTGCTGCAGAAAATCAATTTTGTATATAATGAAACAGAAGACTTTCTAATAATACAGTTCTTTCCCGGTGACGTGATACATACACAAGGACGATAACGTGTTTAAATGCGGGCAAAAGTATGGTACAGTGAGTGAGGGTGGTAAAACAATCTGCTGAGTAACTCTAATGTGGCCGAGTTTGGAAGCGGCTGTTCTGTAAGTCAGTAGCGTGACATGGGTGCCAATGTTTTGTAAGGCCACACTATAGCAAAAGCACAGCCCTGGGAACATGATCGCATGTAATGGATGGAGCGTGTGCAGGAAAATATTAATCTCAGCAGCAAGAGAGGACAGTATTTAGCTCAGTGTGTGTTTTTGGAAACGTTGAGCACACAAAAAGGGAAAACGACAAATTTGTTACAATGAAAACTTAAGGTTTCTTTTTTTTCTTCAGGCACTTTCACATACCAGAAGGATATTTCTATTAATATTTTTTCTACTTTTTATTTAGTTCTTTAATGTAGCCACTGGACAGTGCTGGTTTACAAATTAAAATAGTGAAAGTATGAAAAATATGTTCAACAAATATTACTTGCTAAAACCCCACTGGGACCAAAAGTATCAGTAGTTGAAGAAACACCCATTAAAGTCAAAGTCTCTCTCCTTCTCACATACGCACACACAAAAAGCAGCAGCTGTTACTCCTTCTAAATTTAACAGAAGCAGGCTGACAAAGTAGGTGTGTTTACACAGGACGTCCTCATATTGTGCACAGCAATTTAACACAGCCTCCATCCATCTCGCAGTATTCCTCAATTACTACCGCAAATAAAACTGCTCATCCACCAGGGCGCTGTCAGTGCATTATGATCAACTATCTCTGACAAAACGCGCAACAGCCAAAAAAGGAATAATGCAGGCACTTAGTTATTACAGTGCCAGAGCTTAAAGTAACAGAGCTGCTACTGAAGTATTATTACTTCATTTTGCATTTAGCAACAAACTAAAATAGAGACACACACTCAATTGCACAGGGGCAATCCAATCAAAACTGACCCCCTCGGTTGACTGCAGTCTACAAGCCACAAGCACCATGCTAAGAAAATCGTTGTAAATCAGCCAGATAAACACCTGGGCCCCACTTCATTAATGGATTGGTACCTCAGAGGAAATTGCAAGCTGCCAATTGGGGGCCAAAGTCATGTCCATTGTTCAAATGAAAAACAAGATCATTAAAGGGATAGTTCAACCATAAAATTTCAGTTCTGTCTTTATTTGTGCAGCGTCATGTCATTCCGAATCTGTTAGCATTATTTCTTATTTGAAGAGAAAAATATGATTTATATATGTATGAATTATCTTGCAACGATTACTTTGGCCTGTAATGTATGTAATATTCATATTAGTACTAAATAAAAATAAATAAATAAATAAAAGATAAGTGTTATTTTTTCATAATTGTGAGATATAAAGTCAGAATTGCAAGTTATAGATTCAGAATTGTGAGATATAAAGTCAAAAGTGAAATATAAACTAGCAATTTTGACTTCGTAACTCACAATTGTGAGTTTATATAGCGTAATTCTGGAAAAAAAATCAGAATTGAGATTTCGTATCTTTAAAAACTTTATTGTGCAAGTTTATATCACGTTATTCAGTGAAAAACAATTCACATCTTGCAATTCTGACTTTAGAATTTGCATCTGTTAGCTTATATTATGCAATTGCAAGTATATAAATTATGACTTTATAACTCAATTGTGGGTTTGTATCAGGCAGTTCTCAGAATTACAAGATGTAAACTCACAATTGCAAGAAAAAAGTCAAAATTGTGAGAAAAAGTCACTCAATTTTTAGTATGCGAAAGTGTGTCAGAAAGAGGAAACACAATGGACTTTGGTTTACATCAGCTCATTAAAATGAATCTGCCTGAGGGTTTTGGGGGTATGTAAATGTTTTCATAATGCAGACTCCATGTCTGTTGCAGGCAACTAACTCAGGCACCATATTAAAGAAAGCAAATTATAGGATGCATAGAAAAAAGATTAAGCATGTTTTGCAATGACAAACCCTGTCAGAACCACCTGTGATATCGGATGCTAACAGAATGCATGCACAGTTTAATCAAGTGCTGAGAACGAAGCAAACATTCAACTCCGTTAAACGTATGGCAGATTTCAATTTGCCTTTTCTTGCCCCAAGTGTTTTATACAAATTGTGATGGGGTTTGAAATAATTGGAACAGGGAGATGCCAGAAAGAAAGTAGGCAAAATTTTGACACAATAAATTGTTCATTTTATGATTCATATTATTTTTAGCTGCTAGTTGAAGTCTGTGAATCAAAACTCAACCAAAAGTCCAGTGTATGTGCTTTTTATAAACATTGAGTTATTTTTAACTAAAATATCATACAGAATGAAAAGAACAAGGCATTGCAATCATAGCATTTTCAACATTTAAATACAACTGCATTATTATCATCCTAATCAACCCATTTCATCATACGAGATAAGGAAAGAAACTACAGTACAAGAAAAAAAGCTCTTTAGGGTTTATATTCTGTTTTCAGATATCAACATAACAAAAAAAAAAATGTTTTCCTAGCCGTGAAGTTTCAAGGGAGAAGAAAAACCTCAGGCATTCAGAATATAGAGAAGCCAGTTGTTTTGTGTCTGTTGCTCTTAGTCATATCAAGCTCACTGAACTAGCTTCAGGTGTAAGCGGTGATCAATACATTGACTTTAAGGCTGCAGCATATGTGCTTTTTAATGGGGCTCTTTCTTCCAAAGACTGTGTATGCATTAAAGCATTATCACCCATCAAAGCCCCCTCCCTGTTTCTGCATCAGTGCTGTGCTTCTTTACAAGATGCTGTCTGGGAATGTGTACAGCTGGGGGTTATAGTCAGACGAGTGTTGTCCCAGACAGAGGGTCCATCACTGCCCCACTTACTCATCAAGCTGTAGATAAAGGGGTTCCACAAAATTCTAAATCGCTGGTCTGTTCCAATCAATCATACAACTAAAGCAGCTGTGTTTTGTCAAAACCTGTCACTATGCACACTCCCAGCATGCTTCATATCTTTATAGTTACCATGGTTATGACTTAACATGTTGATAATAGCAAAGTGCTAATTAAAACCAAGATTATTTAACACTGATGTCACCTTTTTCAAGTATGAAAAGGTTTCTCCAACAAAAGTGCACCCAAAGAGGCAAATTCGTCAGCATGCTTAGGATAAATGGAAGGATAAATGTATATGACAGAGGAAAGAACAAGGATCATGTGATCATGTATTATACCTCCCCTCGGCTTGCAATGACCTCTGGTGCTGCAAGATTTTCTTTCTGAAGATTTTTATAATATAATATATTCATAATTTCTATCAATATCTTTAAAAATAAAATGTATAAAATAAAAATTGTGTGTGTATATATATATGTATTGTAGTCTGTATGTATTAAATAAATTAATAAAAAAATAAAAACTACATTTCTTATACACCATCACATATATATTGTTTACTAATTTATAAATGTAATTAATTATTTATGCATCACTAACTATATAACTAAAACTATATTTATATATAACAATTCTTTTAAAATATCTTTTATCAAATATATATTATTATATTTCTCTTTGTATACATTTATTTTAAATGCACAATATATAATATACAAATATTTGTATATCGTATTCTATATGTATTAATTAAATTACTCAATTAAAACACAAGTGTATATGCTTCATATTTATGTGTATACATTATGTATTTATTACTATATTTATATATTACTAACTATATACTATGTTTATATATATATACATATATATATATATTTGATATTTATACAGTTTTGTGTATAGATAAGTATAATATTTATAATAATCACATATCATGTCATATCATTTTCATAGATTTGTTTACATATGTATCTATATGTTAATGAATATAAATGGCAATAATTTATATAAAATAAATATTTAAAAAGTATATATTAAAAAAAAATTATGACACTGTTAACAGTGATATTAGAAATTAAAGGTCACACTTTAATCAACAAAAGCAAACACAGAAACACAAAACTAAAGATGTTTCTTACCAAGGTAGAGGGAAGCATTCTCCTTCTTCACGTTATCATCAAGGTACGTTGGTCCCAGCGTGTAGATAGGAGTGGATCCCATGCCCACCAGGACCTGGGCGCAGACGAACAGGGCAACATATATGGAGTGATCGTTGCCCTCTTGGTCCCTTGGACAAGATGAGACATCCAGAGCGTCCCTCCTGCTCCCATTCCCAGTTGAGCACAGGCCCTCGTTCCCCGTGGACGAATTGACCTCTTGGATTTGATAGGGTGGAGAGATAAAATGCGGAAGGGAGAACAGAGCTGCTCCCACGGCAATAAACACCCCTCCTACCGCCAGCCAGCGTGGCCTCTGGCCTCGACCCCCGAAATAACTGATGAAGACCACCACCAGAAGACTTCCAATGTCAAAGCAGCTAACCAGCAGTCCTGATTCTGAACTTCTAAGGCTGTATCTCTTCTCTATAGTGGTGATGACACTACTAAGATAGCCAGAGACCATCAACGACTGGATGAACGTCAGGTAACACATACAGAACAGAAAACACCTAGAGTCTGACAGAATCACCCTTATGTACTTCCTCACAGGAAAGCGGATGAATCTTGCCAAGGAAAAGCCTATTTTTTTGCCACCTGCTCGGTTGGATTCAGTTCTCATAGAGCTGCTGAGACCCACCATACTGGACATGGAAGGGGAGAAATCTGTCCTGGTGGGTGAATCCAGTTCACTCGAGTCTCCTTTCTGTTGCAGCTCATTGAATGGCAAGTGCTGTTCGGTATTTACTAAAGTCTGCATTGTACTGACCAGCCTTGATTCTAACGGCTCATTAACGGTAGGACACTCTCCGTTGAGAATGGGCAAGCTTTTGGATTTGTAGTAACCACCTGGATCTCCATACTGTCCCTGGAAGTCACAGACTTCCAGAGATTCTGATATATCACTCCTAGTCTCATCGTTATAGGATGAAGTCATTTTGGCTTTGTGCAGTCAATGCTAGCAGATCTTACTAAGATTATAAATTAAAGTTTACAGGAGTTATTCTACAGATTAGACATTCAATAAACTGATTAAAGAGGATTAGATTACCAACCATGATCACTCTGTATAGCTGTCCAACAGCTATTTTTCTTATTCCTCATTATTATAAGTCAAAACGTGGTCATATAATATACATTTGATATATTATATAATAGTTCAACTGTTGTATCAGTTTCGCCTCTTTTATAAGCATAACGTTAGCAGCGAAAAGTTCAATTCATCTCATTTGAACACACATGGAATGATATCATCTCTGGTCATGGTGCTGAAATGATTCTTTGTAGTTCAGTGAGTCAGAATCCTAAAGACAAAGGAAATAAAGGCAAACTAGTATTAATATTTGTTTACTAACTGTTCAAGAAGCAGTACAAACAGCGTACAGATCCTGTCATTTGTTTTGTTTAGTCGAGCTGTTGTCTGGTAGATTGGTGGTCGAGCAAGACAAAGAATAACAGTTAACGTGCGACGGACCACTGATAAAACGCTGTGAGGAAAATTAAAAACCGTGTCAACCTGCTCGAATTATTTGTTTATCTAATACAACTAATTCCCCACCTAACGTTTACGAAGTCACGACTTTATACATAAGTGTAAATATAGTACAATATACAGTCAGTACAAATACTGATCCTTTCTTTGAATTCACTCTGTAAACAGCACATCGTTTACAGCTCGACTCTAAGCTCTAATTAAAATAACGAGACATAACAATAATAATGAAGTGAATGAAGAGTGAAGTGAATAAAAAATAGTTTACTTACAGGGGGAGATAGAGACAGAGGTAGTGAGTAGTTGTCCTCGACACGGAGAGTGAGTGAATGAGATTGCGGATTTGATGAAGGGGCTGACGGAGCCCTCAGAGTGCATGCTGGGAAATGTAGGCTTCTTTCTTTTCGTGAAGTATGTTTTGCATTTGTTTTTAAAACGTGCTTATCCCTATTTCTTGACCTCAAAAACCACAATTCATGATGTTCAGATGGAATAAGTACAGTTCACTTTGTGACAACATGCCCCAATAACTTTCACAATGCAAGTTGCCACTGATTAGT
Organism: Enteromius radiatus; assembly: GCA_032357445.1. Classification (NCBI taxonomy): domain Eukaryota; kingdom Metazoa; phylum Chordata; class Actinopteri; order Cypriniformes; family Cyprinidae; genus Enteromius; species Enteromius radiatus. The sequence goes on along the minus strand of JAUCMS010000052.1, from coordinate 13,674,974 downwards.
GTATCATAGTCATCAAAATGTGTCAAATAATTTTAAAAATAACTAGACTAACAACAACAAAAAAGTAAACCTAAAAGTTTTTAATAAACAGTATAATTAGCTTATAAGTTAACTTTAAAAACGTGAGCAACTTGTCCACTTATTGCAGCTACCTAATATATCATGATAAAACGATTCTATAAATATATATATATATATTCTTCAGAATTCTTTAAAAGAACATAATTAGAAATCTTTTTTCTTTGCTGTCACTTTCAGTCAATTAAAATGTTTATCCCTGATCTGGGGCCAGTTGCATAAAAGGTTGAGACTAGTCTTAAAAGTTAGTCAGCTAAATTTTTCTTTAAGTCTGTTTTTAAAATTCAGTTACATAAAATTGTATATTAGTTAAATGTAAATACAACAAATAAAACTGATTACTCCTGGCTAAGTGCTAGTTGGTCAGACTAGCTCTTAAGACACTGTCTTAACATGAAGGTTAAATTTATGCAGCTGGCCGCTGGTCTTCTAATGGAGTCACTCTCATCCAGGTGTCCAACTGACCATTGAACCATGTCTTCAGACAGCACTACTGAGAAAAGTCACGAAAGTCTGAGAAAAGCACATTGATCATCTTCAAATCAAATAACCACAGAAACAAAAATAGCATATTGCATCACGGCTGCACAATTGCATAGTTGAATGCTGGAAGTTTTTGCTTTGAGTCATGTCTCCTTCAGTGAGAACACCCCTAATTACTTTCCCACATCCCTCTTAAGATGTACTCGTACATACAGTGGTGAAATGAGTACAGTAACTCCACCTGGTGGTCATATGCGTCTATTACATCAAACAAAAATAAATAAATTGTAGATCGCTGCAAAAGAAATACTTCTATTTTAAATAAACAAGAACATTTTAATGTGCATTACGATTACTCTGTGATTTATTTTAATCCTTAAATAATGTTTTTTATAACATAAACAAATTCTGTGTAGTCAACACGAACTACCCTCTAGTGGTAGACTACCATTACTGCAGCAAAATTACAGAAAAACACTGGAGTAATGCATTGTTTAAAATAAACGAAAAACAGATCACGTTATAATCGTAAAACGAATGCCTAGTATTTAAAACAGTAATGTCTGCAAACATAATTTGCATGCAACTTTGAACTCCAAGCACGTTAAAAAAAAGGGCCAAGTGATTTTAATTATTTAGCCTATTAACATTAAATTGAAACACTAAGGGCCGGTTTCCCGGATAGGAATTAGGTTAAGCCAGGACTAGACCTTTGCTAATTTTTGGACATTTAAGAATTTTTAGAAACAAGTCTTACAAAAATGCATTATCTGTGAGCATTTTAAGACCAAACAATGGCAATTATGTATTTTAAGATATATCAGTGCAAGCCTTTTCCAGTTTAGCCAGCTCTTAACATTTATTTTAATCTAGGACTAGTCTTAAACCCTGTTCTGGAAACCAGTCCCATATTAAAATAAATTAAACCACTGCAACTGTAACTTAAATTGTATTGTTGCCAAACCTGATGAATCTTTCTTAAAAGTAAATAAAACTGGTTTCTGCAGCCTTTCTGGAGTGCATATATTTCTAGAGCAAAAACGAAGGAAAATGAATGGCATTGAGAGAGTCATGCCAAGACAGCCTGGCATAATGTTACTAATGGCTTGACTGTTATTCAAAGCACTCAGCCCAGGACATGGTCTAAAATGCCCAGGGCATGTGGAACACACTATGTTTATGGCTAGAAAAGATTAAACTAAATCACAAAAATTCCACTAGTACGAAATAAATTATATCCTTGTGTTCATACCTTTTACTCAGTTAGCTTATTTTCGGATCCTGGAAGGCAGAATTGCATCTTCTAAACCCGACACTAGATAAAAACATGAACTGTAAACTTACTTTTTACAAAATTAAATTTCATTAAATTGTACAATTCAGTTTAGCAATGAAAGGTTAGAGGCACAATGTAGGTGAAACAAATGTTTGGCAGATTTTTATTTCAAAACAGCTTCTTGGCTTTCCAGAAGCCAGAATTGTTTTAACACCACTGGTTAAAAAGTAATGTAATATTTGTAAATTTGGCAGGTCATCTCATATTCAAACTATTTTTACTTCAAAAATGCAATGCAATTTTAAAAAGACAGGACGAAAATGGTCAGAAAACTCCATCTCAAATTCTTCACAAATGACACAAGCTAGTTTAAAGTAATAACTTTTTGTAAGTTAGTTTAAATGTTAAAGTCAACCATGATTAAAGCACTTATGGTGAATGCCCGTCTTACATTATATGGACTGAATGCAGCCGAACTATACAACATTTGTGAGAGAACTATTTCACCAACAAGTCAAACCATTGAACCCACAATCCAAGTGTATAAAACATGTTCAAGCAGTGTTTTAAAGTGTAAACAGTGAACCGAACCTAACAAGCTGAAGTAAACATCAAAGAAAACACCAACGATACTCAGTAACGAAAGCGAATCCAACAAAAAATGACTCGTGTTGGGTGTCGAAATGGAGTTGTTTATGTCTAAAGAGACTAGAGAGGTCGAGAAACATGAAAAAAGTGCATCAAATATCTGGGGAAACAATCTGCATGTGGTTAATCATCGCTATAATCACGACCAATACGGACGTATTTTACGAAGTTTCTAATTCGTATGACCTCACTTGTACGATTTGTCTACATCCCAGTGTGTCTACTGTACATAGGTGTAGGTTATTTGTATAAATTTGTAAATTTGTAAAAATTAATTTGTATGAGTGAGGTCAAACGAATTAGCCACCTTGTAAAATACGCAATGTGGCGGTTACACCATTTCAACCTGTTTCTTAACGTAAAATATATTAAAACCTTACTTTGATGGTGTTTTCCCACTTGAGATTTAAAACCAAACCCAACATTTAAGATGCATCCAATACTTTACCTCTACATTTTTATATTTATATATATATATATAATTTTTTTTACAAAATACATAACACTGATTCTAATAAATGGAAGCACCTGTAAAAAATAAAATAATTCATTGGATTATACAGGAGAACAGTCCATGCTCCATGGGGTTAGTGTCTCTGAGTTAGCTGGCTTCACAGTGCATGGCAGCAGTCCTTTCTCAAAGGGGATGGTCCCGAGGCGCTACCCTCTGAGTCCTGAAGGTCCCTGGGCTTGTGGGTAATAGGGTTGACACTTTCATTCCACTTCTCCTGTGGGGTGTCACCCCGGGCTGGAGGAGTTTCTCCAGCGGGCTCTGGGGGTCTGGCTGGCTGCGAAGAGAGGGGAAGGTAACCCTGGGCCTGAAAAATGTCCTCCTCCTCTTCCTGCAGATGGGTATCCAGGATTTTCGAGTTGCGCAACAGAAAATCATGGCGGGTCTCTAGTTCAGTGACACCGTTGCCGCTAAACGTCATTCCGTCATTGTCCAACTCGTTTTCCAGCTGTTGAACCCAGGTGTCTCCCCTGGGAAGCATGCTTGGTTTTGTGGGGCGACCTTCTGGGAGTTCATTCAAATGGCTCTTTTGAAGAGTTTTGGGGGTTTGACCTTTCGAGGGGCTTTCGGTGACAGGAATCGGGGGCCGTTCCTCTCGGATTGGGAATCCAGCACCGCTTGCCTCCTCCAGGACCCCGGAGCCCAGCTCAGCCAGGGGGTCAAGCTTATTGGTTTGGTTGAGTGTCTTTAAATTTCTCAGCAGTGCAAACATACTATCTACATCCTTCCAAAAGTTCATCCAGTCATTCAGGTCGGGACTGTAGTTGTGTCTGTGTTCGTACAGACTCTCGTTTACGCTGTACAAATCTGCCAGTCCTTGCCAGTCGATGTCCTCTGTGAAATTGGGCAGCTTAACCTTTGTGGACGTCCCAGGCTGGTTGTGTTCTGAGAAATGGGAGAGGCGGGGGAAGTGAGAGAAATCAGTAAAGGTTGATGATTGCTGCACAGAAAAGCATTTGCTTTGGAATGAGTCTAAAACATGCAGTTATTCCCAGCCTACTTGTGCCAAGGGGTCTTGAATTAGTGCCCCAAACACCAATGCAGTGCTTTTTTAGACCAATAGAAAAGCTCTATTCTGAAGCAGTAAAGCAGTGTGAACACAGATCAAAGCAACGAATGTCCCTCCAAACAGACACCCAAAACCAATACTTCATAAATAATGAGTGCGCAGACAGACTGAAAAACTGTGCAATGAGGTTCAAACCAAAATGAAACATCCAACGAGAGACTAAAAAGATGGGAAAATCCTGGAACCAAGAAATCAGCAACCCAAAAAAACAAAATATGAGGCTGAAAGGTGTGGGGCAAAAGGGTAGAAGATGAAATACTGCAAAAACAAAAGTGTGTTAAAGGAGGGCAAGAGAATGAAATGAGCGTTCCCAGAGCGGGTCAGGCAGTAACTGATGGCCTAGGAGACACGGGCCGCACTGAACCAGAACTGCCACTCAACTCTGGGTCTATGGAGATGTTGGTGTGCAGTTTGGAGAACTACTTGAGAGTGGAATGAGAACAGAAATGTGGTCATATGGTCTCAAAGACTCACAGGAATGAAAGGCTTGGCCTCCTCAACTTTGACCATTTGCGATGCTGCTGTTGCCTGGTAAGCAGGTAAGCCAAAACACAGAGATGTCAAGATAGGCGTGAACGAGAAAAATGTAAGAAAAAGTCTGAAAAATTGATGTTCTGTGGACTCACTAAATGAGGTGAATGAATAGCCTTGGATTTCATGTAAATTTTTGAGTTTAGGAATACATAAAATGCATAAAAACAACAAGCAATGCATTACGAGGTAAAATTAGAGGAATAATCTTGTAATTCTAAAACTGTCTAAGACGTCTTAAATCCTAATCTTTATGTGATTTTTAAATGTACTTGAATTGTTAGCTCAACCCAGCATGCAACCACACACTTAGCTCAATGAAACATGGCGTATTAGTGGAAACAAGCTGCCCATGCAGTTATTTCAAAAGCCAATGAGGTATTCAAAAAGTGTGGATACCTGTGTTGATCATAGCTTCCTCCATCTTTACTTCCTGATCAGGAAAATAAAAGCATTTCAAAATGTTAAATGTCTATTGTGAAAAAAAAAAAAAAAAAAAAAAAATTCACATTGCAGGTCTTCATGCATAACCCCCAGCTCCTGAGGAGAAGTATTGTTAGACTTAAGACACAATGAAGGAATGAGGATGGGAAAGACGTATAAGGGAAAGTCCTCGATGGTCCTGAAGAAAAAGATGGTAAGTGTAGTGTTAAGAATGGAATGAAGGTTATACGATGACATTGTTAACAGTGTTGCATGACTTAAGGTCCCAAATAACATGAGAATATGCCAACATGCAGACTAATATGTATTAACATGCACCTATTTTTGTACATCACTAAGTGACAAATCATATTTTTATTATTTGTCTTCATTCCTCAATTTCTCATCTATTCATGCATGGATGTGTGCTCACACCAAAATTTTCATCAAACCTTATCAAATGATGTTCCAGACACTTTCTTTCTTCCATTGAAGATAAAAGTAGACATTTAACAGAATGTTCATGCTGCTCTTTTCCATATTAAAAAAAGTGAATTGCAACTGAAAGCTGTAAATAGCCAAAAACTACAAGCAGTCTATAAAATGCTATCTTTCAAGTAATCTGAAATCATATTACAATTTTGTGTGAGAAAAAAAAAAAAATCGAATAAATGTTTGATGATAATTGTATGATTTCAGAAGACTTGGTGCTTTGGACATTCACTTTGCTTGGAAGAGAGTTTTGTTTCAATGAAAGAGAGTCAGTCATACAGATCTGGAATGACATGAGTATGAGAACATGCTGAATTTATTTTTCAAACTGATTTTATTATAAACGAAAACCCTTGTTTTTGTCTACGAAACACAGGTGCTGACCTCACCATTGATTTAGTTGTTGAAAACTTATAAACCAAAATATTCAATAATACAAAAGCCTTTATATAACTGTTTTTATGAGGTCATTATGATGAGTCAGTCTCCCCTCAAAGAAAATTATAAACTGTTTTCAGAACAGTGAAAATCTCAGTGGTCCTGGCCACAACGGGTTTTAAATTGCCAAATAGCCAATGTTACAGAAACCTCTTCCTTCCCAGTAATGAACAGAAAATAATAATCCCGCTAGAAACCACAATTCCACTGAATATTAAAAAACACTCAGAGAAGAATGTGTGCCAATATATAAGTTTATAATTTTAGAATTTCAAAAGTTACACAAAGTATATAAACAGCCACAAACATAAAAGCATCTCTTTCACAGGAGCCATTCATCTAGTCTGGCATTCACTAGGAACAGAAAAAAAAAAAACTGCTGGAATATTACAGTCCCCTGGTGAGGGAATAAAATAGAAAATATTAAATGGAAAAAAAATAACGGGTTGAGCAGACAGTAACCGAACTCAGTGACCAATCCATCATCCACCATTAGACATTGTGCTACATGGCATGCATCACGCCGTGTCGAAGTTATCCATGCTAGACCAAGTATTGTTAAATACTGACTACTTTCCTCTCAACTTGGACAATGAAGTATTGGCTAAAAAAAAAAAATAAGCCAGCGTGTATCACCCTCTATTAAACTGTGCCATTACTCATGTGAGCGCTTACAGTAAATACCTGCTGAAGAAAGCCTAAACCAGCCTAAGCTGGTCTGTTGGTTGGTTTTAAAAGTGTTTTAGGCACTCAACGTGGTTATGTTGAGAGACCATTTGGAGACCAGTAAAGCAGTTAGGCTGGTTTAACCTGGTTATTCAACAGAGATCTTGATGTTGAAAACATCTCAGAAGCAAAAAAATAAAGGTGTTCTAGCATGCTTCATCCCTCATTTCACACAGAAAAGGTGCTGCAGAGACAGGACAGGAGTTTTACCTGCATCTAAGCCTTTAGGCCTCGGGTTGCACTGCTTGTGGCCCCGACAGCTCCTCATTTCCATCAGCTGTAAATGCAGTTGGCTCAAAACATCCCTCTCCACTGTATAAACTGCGTTGGTTAACTGCAAAACATAATATACACTTATCGTTACCTGATTTTGCCAAATCCAAGATGTCACAAAGATGTTGACCCTGGGACAACATTTTGATTAAGCAATCAGATTTGAAGAAATAGTTTACAGTTTTTGTAAAGTTTAGGCTTACAATCAGTGTTTGGGGTTTGTACATCCATGTCAGTTATCTATCATTATACTACGGGGCAGTTGAATGCTTGAATCTGATTGGCTGACGAACGTTCTGAGGTGTGCATTATTTTCAGGGAA
>JAUCMS010000052.1:13619602-13661319 GCA_032357445.1 Enteromius radiatus | reverse complement strand
CATAAAGAGTATTGCAAGTGTGTGCGTTTGAGGTTATACCTGTCCTGGTTGTTCGCAGGGCGTCTGAAACTCTGCCTGCTGACACACCTCCTTCACTTTCTTGTATTTGGGTAAGTTGTTAGTGTGTTGTGTGTTCAAGTTGCCTCCTGACTCATCTTTCTTGCGCAGGATTTTGCTGGAATGACAAATGTGCTTTGGTGAGTTGCTAGGACACACTTTAAAGTTGGCAGTCTCACTGAAGTTTCGGAAGCCTGGGAAGCATAGCCGTCCCACCCAGGTCAGTATCTCATAACTAATGTGTGGAGAGCATTATAGCTTTAACAGCACACAAAAACATTGTGACCAAGATCTTCCATGATATAGCTGTCCTCTGGAAATATTTGTCCTAGTTATTTAGTTGTAGTCAGTTCAGTTAGATTGCACTTAAGACATTTTTTGATGTTTGTTAAAGGAATAGATCACTCAAAAATGAAAATGCACTCACTGCACTCAACCTCAGGCTATCCAAGTTGTGGTTTGTTTCTTAGTCAGAACTGATTTGGATAAACGTAATATTGCATCATTTGCTCAGCAATGGATCCTCTACAGTGTTATATACACACACACACACACACTCCATTACAACACTTCCTCTTGTGAAAAAGTTAATTTCTTATTCTTTCAAAATCCACACACATTTGTTTTGAACTGTTTTTGCTTGTAAACAGTGTTTGATCTGTGCATATGGAAAAAGGATAAAAATATTTCTGAGGTAGCAAAATTGTGCTATTCGTACGACCTCACTCATACGATTTGTCTAAACCCCAGTGAAAGGTACATTTAGGGGCGGGTTAGGTGTAGGTCATTTGTACAATTTCATACAAACTGGCAACTCTTAAAATATGTACGATTTAGCAAAAATCATATAAATTTGTACGAGCGAGGTCATACGAATTTGTACGAAATTTTTTGCTAAATCGTAGGTATTTTACGAGTTGCCAATTCATATGAATTTGTACACCTACACCTAACCCCGCCCCTAAACCTACCTGTCACTGGGGCTTTAGACAAATCGTACAAAATCGTAGAAGCGAGGTTGTACGAATTTGTACAAATTAGCATAAATCAGCCACCTCATTAAAAAAAAATAATAATAAATTATGTACAAATTGGTTGAGAGACTGTGTTGGATTTATTACAAACATGGAGCTTGTTGATTATTAATGTTTTTATTTTATTAGCTGTTTGGACTCTCATTCTGATGGCACCCATTCACTGCAGTGGATCCACCGATGTACAAGTGATGTAATGCTATATTTCCACAACATAATCTACATCTCTGATAGCCTGAGGGTGAGTGCATTTCCACAGATTGTCACAAGAATTATTCCTTCAAACCTAGCCAATCCATAAAAACAAATCATAAAAAATAGAATTAGGATTCTGTCGGCTGAGAGAACCCAGAAATCTAGCAATTCCAAACGAAGATATGGACACAGTCCATCAAACAGCATGAATTAAAGCATTTTATGAAATTTAATACATATTAAATTGTTCATGTGGCCTATTTTTACATTTAAAAATGGCTTCACCATCATCTAACAGATTTAAACTTTTCATATTTTAAAATATAACGAACTGGAACGCCATTCCGAATCATTCCAGCCCAAATTAACCTCGGCCTGTAAAGGAAATGAAGTGTTCTGCATGATTTCACCACAGCTGATTAATTAAGTACTCACTAATCTGACTTCTCACAAAATGGGAGCTGTCGTAAGAGTGCAAAACAGGTTGAATTAATAGCATTTTGGTATAAACACGCCTCGAGTCCGCGGTCTGGCTTTATACACAACAGTTACTGAGTCACGGAAGCAACAGCCGGCACTGATCAACGATGTGCTTTATGATTGCGCCATTCCTGAAAAACCTTCTTTCACTTAGCCTTAAGCAGAAACAAAGCAAGGGCTGACTGTGGGAGCAGCAAGATGCCATTACGCAGACTGACAGCTCTCTGTGAGTGACATGAGGAATGCTAGACCGTGCTTGTGCCCACGGCCACAGATACAATATATAGAGATCAGCGCAAGTTAAATAGGGTAACCTCAATACCATACCCACATTCCTCACATCAGTCACAGAAATCAAGAGAAACGCTATGCACATGTATCAGGTTTGAGTCTGATACCACAGGTAATATCATATATTTCCCCTGGGGAAGGATTTTTTTTCTGTTGTGTGTGTCCAAGGTTACTGAAACCTATCCGATAATGAGAGTCTAAAGCTGTCATGTGAATAGCTGAGAACATATTTGATCGAAGATTGTCTGACGCTGTAGTGCTCTGTCATTTTTGTGATATTTTTTCCACATTTTTAGTGAACCAAGGGAGAAGGATGTGTGTGCAATGGAATCCTAAAATCATAACATGCACTTCTGATCTTATCTTTTGGCGATTTGACAGTGAAAGCCTGGAATGGTGGTGAGCCTCCCGTACCAAATAAATCAATTCAAATTTATTTCGCACATTCTGTAGCATGATTGAGAAGAGAGGGGATAATGTTTGCCTTACCCCCGCTCCACGAGGAATGTGTCCCTCCAGACTTTGGGTTTCCGGTTGGGTTTGAATCTGCAGAACGAAAACACAAATATTTTATTTCTCTCTCGGTCTTTGTGTCATTTGCATACCATAAGCAGATGTTTAGCTTGGCCTGAATTATGACACCTTAATCTGCTCAACATCTCCTGCCATCATGAGTGGCAGCGACCCCAGAGCACTTCTTTACCTGCCAGAAACCCCTTCTAAATGAACTCCAAATGTTCACAAACCGTTAAACTCAACTTAATTTAATTAAAAGAAATAAACAGATACTCCACAGACATTTAATACACTGGGAATGTGTTTATGGAGATGACTTAGCTCACCTATTCCCAGTCTTTTCCTGTTCCAGAAGCTTTAGGACAGATTTGCCGTCCATATCTGGTGGAGTGTCCAGACCAGCTATGTCCAGGATTGTGGGTGCGAGATCAATGTTTAGAACAAGATGGCTGTTTCTGTGGGGTATACAAAAGATCATGTTACGTATTATATTGATAAAAACTAATATTTAAATATTTAAAGAAATTGTGTGTATGAAATGTATATTATACTACGTTATAGTACTAATATTATATATATAGTGCATACACACAGTACGGTAAATGTATATATTTTAAAATATACATTAAAAAATATAGAAAATATATATAGTTTTAAAAATATATTTTCAAAAGTGTAAACAAATTATTTAAATATAAATATGTAATTTAACAGATATTATCATGTTAAAATGTGTATAATTTAATACATTTTATGTTTGTATATTGTGCATACATACATAGTAAATTTAAATATTTTAATATATACATAACTATATATATATAAAAAATGTAAATATATACACATTAATAAATAATTCATATACATTTTCAAGAATTTACACATTTAAATATAAATATTTAATTTAGTATATATTATCCTTTAAAAATGTGCATAATTTAATACATGTTTATTTTTATATATAGTAGTTAAAAAAATGACAAATATATTTCAATGTCAAAATCACAAAATGCACAAAATCACAAAATCACATTGTCCTATAATGCTAATAAATAGAAATAATTTTCAAATATATAAATATATATAAATTATATCAGGCAAAATGTGCATTTCAAAATTTTCAGATTTTACCTTGCCCCTGATTCCACATTAGGACCTCTGACAAAAAACGGCACTCTGATGTCAAAATCATAGGGCATAGATTTCCCCTTGACCAGGCCAAACTGGCCAATATGGTAACCATGATCAGCTGTGTAAATGATATATGTATTCTCCAGCTCCCCGGTGTCCACCAGCACATTATATATCTGTAAAATAAACACACATTTCCTTTCTGTTCATTTACAAAGTTTGTTAAACATCCAGAATTTGGAGCCAGAAAGCCTAAACTGCTGACCTTTTCAACAGAGTCATCCACAGACAACAGGGTCTGGAGCCTCTTCCTGTGCAGGTAGTTGGTGAACTCCATGTGAATGGGCTTCATCGGGCCAGTGTACTGCATGATCCAGTGCTTGTCCATGTTTGGTGCGTAGTTATAGCTGGGAGTTCTGCGTGAATAAGAACAACATGCAACTGTGAGGAAAACATGCACCTGTCTGCCATTTCACAAGCACTTGCAGCCGTTGGAGTTGCCTGTTGTATAACATACTTGACAAGCATCAATAACAGAGCAGTCGACGGAAACGTACTAATTCTCCTCGCTAGGTGTTTATCTTGGGCTCGCTCTCCATCTCTCCTCACACCATGCTGAGAGTCTCAGGGTTTCTTGGCAGCATTTAATCGTTTGAGGGTTGGCACATGCATAAGAAAAATAATAGCTTCCCCAGCCTTCGGACCCAAAATAAAGTTTGTAATAAGTCCAGCAACGACAGGGCTATAACTCATTTGCATCTGAAGTGGAGAATAAAAAGCTGGGTAAACAGAAGGCTGTGGACTTGTTTGTGGAGCTAAGGCTATGAGATGGCCACCTGTTGACTGCAGTTGGCTGAAAGACATGGCCTTCTTTCGCTTTCCAGACCAGACTCTTGTGCCTGGTGTCATAATGAATGATGGCCACAGGAAAGCTCCTTTCTGTCTGAGTGGACGGCTTCTGCCCTCTCCTCCTCAGTCTGTCTTTGTCCGCTCGCTGAACTCTTCACCCAGCTAGCGAGGCACACTAATATACTACACAATAGAAACCCGGTCTCTTCTCATAGGTAGAGCAAATTTGGAATTTGGAGGTCAAAGGATAAAATTAGTCCTGATTCGACACCTGTCACAAAGCAGTCTTTGAGATAAAATACTTTGTGTATTGTTTTGTAGTTTTAGCAGAGGAAGCATCACGAGTTTCTGAAATCGTCCTCAATACCGTTTCATTCTCGACATGATAGTAAAGTTACTGAAAAAAAAAAAAAAAACAACAACACACACATACTTTGCCAATATAATTGATCACATGGCAATACACAATCTGTGCATTTGAGATTAATGGTATCAGTTACCACATTAAAAAGCTCAAGGACTTACAAAATGCTTATCTTCCAGACTGGCTAAATTATCTGTGGCTTTCGTTACTTTGACCTAGTATGATTTGCATTATGCAAATTAATTATAAAATCAGACAAAGTGTTGTCTGTTAAAATAAAATAAAAAAGTTAAAATAAACAAATAAATAAAATGCATTATTTATTAATTGAATATCATTAATTAGACAAAAACTAATACAGACAAAGTATAGTCTACAAAAAATAATAATAAAAATATAATTTAGATATTTTACATAAGCCATATACTATGTAAAATTTCTAAATGTACTTTTATTTATAACTTACTATATAGTAAATTATAAATTAAAGTAAATAAATGCTTATTTAAATGTATTTATATAACTTTAGTAGAATATATATGTAAAAACACAAAATAAACTTGTAAATTAAAATAAGTAACTAAATAAAAATAAAAATAAATAAATAAAACAAATAAATATAAGCAAACATAAAATTACATAAATAATAAATTAAGAGAGAAAGAAAGAAAGTTCTTAAGCAATATTTTCCTCTGCCTTTTCTATTTTTACCTCTTTATATTAGGTGGAGCACCTTATTTGTGTTATTTGGATGTGCTTTTGCTCATTTTTACGCTGCTAATAAATAAACCCCAAAAAAGTGTGTGAAACCCTGCTGCATCACTCCAGAGCACAACCTGCGCCTGCCATCTGTTTCCCTGCTCATTTGGCACAACTTGCCCGGCAACCCTTTCGGCACCAGAGCGCCTTGCCAGCCGATGTGAACCTTGGGGTATCCAAGTGTGATCCATTCAGAGCCCATGCACTTAAAAAGATATTAATAACACAAAGGGTCTTCTAAGACAATGCATTCCCCAAACCTACATACTGAAAGGCATGATTGATATGAGAAGAGCCAGAATGTAGTGTAGGAAGACCGATTGAAAGAAATTGATAGGCCCGAGGGACAAAAGTGCGATGTCGCCCTGACCAGGATCCTGACATGCCTGAGATGTTAAGGACTTGGAGATGGATGGCCTGTTGCCACAGCGCTGTTTGTGGAATAGGAACCTAGCCACGAATCTGATGATAGTGCAGTGAACCCATCAAGGTCTTGGCTCCGGAGTGAGAACCATAAAAATCTCATCCCCCATCATCTGACTTGGCATGTGCCAGAACTTAGTTTCATGGTGGTAGAGTCGAGTGCGAAGTGCATTTCAGTGCACTGTCATCTCTTTAATTTTAATGGCATCTAAATATATGAGGCCACAAAAATTCCTGAAGCTTATATTTACCTGCAAGCCAAATTATAATGGTTTAAAATTTATAGGAAAATTATCTGCTACTGTTCTACTAAAAAACGCGTCCCTTGGAATATCCTATTATATATACATACAGAACAATAAAAATATCTAGACTCAACAACTGGAAGGCCAGTGTCTGCTCCAGCAGGGGTTGGCTCTCGGACAGGATGGACTGGGTTCAGTGGAGTTCATGGTTGTCGCTCTAGCAGAGTGTAACTGAATGTTCTGGGAGTCACTCACATGTGCTGGGAAGCGTTTGGGAAGAGCTCTGAGTACTGAGGAGCTGAATCCTCTGGGCCGTGAGGCGCTGCATGACTGATCACCATCATCACCGGCCGATGTGGGTACACACGCTTGGACATTCGGAAGTAGTTGATGCTGTCGTTGGTGATCAAATCAGTGAAGTAGTCCTGGAACAAGAAAAAAAAAAATTCATTTGGTTATGCTTTTTCTCACAGATTGAACAAATAAAGCAAAATACATATACATTTAATACATTTTAATGTATTATTTATGATTTTTAATTGTCCTAGTCTATGTTTATTTTGGAATTTATTTGAATTATAATTTTCAAATCATTTGTATTTTTATTAGAACTTTTAACATTTATTTATAAACATTTTAAAACAATTTATACATTTTAAATAATTATTTATAAGCACTTAAATTGCAATTCATACATTTTGAATTAAATACACAGATATTTTTTTTAAGTATGCTTTTAGTTTCTAAATTAAAATAAAATGTTATATTTTTGGGGGCAGGTATAAAGTCAGGTCAGGACAAAATAACTGATAAAAAAAATGAAATAAATAAATTAATAAATAAATGAGTTTAACAAAATTGCCTTATACATGTAAAAAAAAAAACTAAAAAATTGTGCAGTCACGTCAACTTGCAAGGATGAAAAAATATATTAGACCCTCAAAATTATGCAAAAGTAATAATAATTTTTAAAAATATATTAATATTAAAATATGAAATTATAATATTTCTGGTAATAATATCATGTTTGCAGTGCAACTTCCCAAAAACAACTTAAAAAAACACCTCTCTCTCTTTATGTATGTATTTGCGTATATGTATGTGTGTGTATAGACAGACAGATAGACACATAGATAGATAGACAGACAGACAGATAAGAGATTAGATAGATAGAATACACACACACAACACACACACACACACACACACGTGTTTTATGGGGACTCTGCATAGGTGTAATGGTTTTTATACTGTACATACTGTATGTTGTATTGTTCTACACTGACCCTACATCTAAACCTTCCCTTACAGGAAACTATGTCCATTTTTAGATTCTCAAAAAACTTTATTCTTTGTAATTTATAAGCTTGTTTCCTCATGGGGACCTAAAAATGTCCCCAACAAGGTCAAAATGTACTGGTATTCCTATCTTTGTGGGGACAATTGGTCCCCATAACGTGATAAATACCAGGTGCTATAAATCTCTGAATAAAGTCTTGTGGAAGTTGTTGTTTAGAGACGTGCTCACTGAACCTTGTTCCTCTGCATTACATATCCATGTCATGTCAGGGTCTCATGATGTACAACTAACTGAAGCAGCATGTTTGTTTATATTGGAAAACTATACAGTATCAACTTAAATGTTTCAGTCAATTAGAATCTGAACGTACCTAACATAACTAAAGCATTAAAAAACTTGGACAGAATGAAGACACAAACTGCAACAAATTCTTATTGATTTACTTGTTGACTAAACAGGAGTAAAAAGCTGCAAGCTAATCTGAAACGTATGTCATTCTTCACCAATGAGAATCATTTTTGGGGCAAAATGTGGGTAAAATTTCTGGCCAAGATGTTTTTCTAAACCTACATAGCTCTGCCTACCTATTGATTCCTTAAATCTCAATTTAACAGGAACATAAGTGTTTCCAGGAACCACTTGAGCACCTAACCACACAATTTCTGCAAACCTCACGGAGAAATCTTCAGCTTCTTGTGTCTTTTCACTTGTGGGTAACTTAACACCTTCGTCCATTCAATGAGCAGTTTATTGGCATCCAAGTAACAGTCCAAACATCTATTTGCTCATCCCTTAAACTGCTGCCAAGTTAATTTATCCCCAAACCATGAAACCTCAGCACAAATTCCACATTCCCCAAAAACATGCTACCTGAGAGACTGCAATAAGAGACTCCATAAACTCTCTGATTTGATCACTTTGCTTGCTCATACAGCAAGGTCTTGCACAAGGATGGCAAAAATCACTATCACTTCACATCTAGCCATACAATGTAATGTCCAATCCAATGTAAAGCATGGTAATGTAGCTATCATATAGGACTGAGTAAAATAATTAGAATTCTCGATTTTAACTGATTGCCTTTTCTTTGGCCAGGCAGCAATCATTTAAATGTTTTTTGAATTGGAGTAGAAATATAGGCTAATTTTGTAATTGTAACTGTGTAGTTTGAAAACAGCCTATTATAGTCACACCAAACACATGCATATCGCATGCATGCCAAAGTCCTTTTCTGCATAAAAATAGTACATAAACTTTAAAAAGAACTGCACTATTAATACATTTTCATGAAACCAGCCACAATTTTGTGCTCAAAATGTTGACTTAAGTAAAGAATGTATACAAATTACATATTATTTACTGCAGAAACACTAAAAGTACACCAGTATGAACATAGTCCAAATGTCCAACCTGTCAAATCAGCAGAACAGAACAGTAGTTGTATCCAAAAGGAACTTTGCCCCAAGGACAATGTCTCCTTTTCTACCAAGTTTTATTCAGTGTAACTACCAGATGATACACAAGACACCAACGTAACTCTCCTTTAATCTAACCACATTCCATGTGGAGTCAAAAGACCCAAATTTGATATGTAATTAGAGGCCTGAAATTAGCTGCGTACAGACCATACAATTGAACATAAACTGAAAATTGCATTTAAAAAAGCTCTTGGCATGGTGACAGGGCTGTGAACTTATGTGACTAAGCACACATACCTTGGCATAATCTGCGCCGTGCTTCTCCTTGTTCCCATTTCGACAGACGGTGTAATTATAAAAACGGGAATTTTTGATCAGCCCCACCCATTCGCGCCACCCAGGTGGAATGTAGCTGCCGTTGTACTCATTGAGGTACTTCCCGAAGAAAGCTGTGGGACAAAATAAAGAAAAACATAAACTTGAATCTGTGTTCAGTGAGGTAGGCACAAAGACTAAAATTATCATTTACGACAAGAGTCTCAAAACACTGCCTTTGAACAGTACCTGTAAATGTCTGTCTCTGCATTGTATACATGTCTCCTCTACCCTTTCCCCTCTAAGCTAAGCCAAAACATCTTGCAAAAGAGCCGGGCAAACAGCCAGTCTGCCCTGGAGAGTTAATTGTAGACTAACACATCAGCTGGAAACCACAAGCAGTGGTGAGACCTGAACCCCTGTATTCAAGGTCAGAGCATGCTGTCACTCAAGAAACAGCACAGGGCCACTGGCACGTTTAGCTCCATGTTTAACTTCCACAAACCAGACAAATTGAATATTTCTGTAAAATGTTTATTTGACCTCTAGGAACAAATGAGAAAGCTAAATTCCAGTGAAATTACAGAATACTGACAGAAAAATACAATTACGGGGTGAAGTTGGAAACTGTTGTATCTCTAAATAAGATTTTTCGTATTTTAAAAAATATTTTTAAATAAGAAAAACAATTATTATTATTATTATTATTATTATTATTAGTAGTAGTAGTAGTAGTAGTAGTAGTAGTAGTAGTAGTAGTATTACTATTTAATTGTAACATTAATATTAACATTACTAAGATTAATAAAACAATATTAGTAATATTAACATTAAGATTAATATTAACTCATAAAGACATTAAAAATATTAAATTTTGAAGTCCGAATTTAGAATTGCAAGTTATAAAGTCAGAATTCTGAATCGGGAGAGATATAAAGTCAGAATTGTGAGATAAAAAGACAGAAATCAGAATTGTGAGATATAAATCAGAATTCAGAATTGCGAGAGATATAAATTCAGAATTATGACTTTGCGAGTTCAGAGAATTCAGAGAAAAAAAGGTTTGTATCATATAATTGTTTTATTCAGTGGCAGAAATGGGCTTCCATAGATTCTTCCTATTCCTTTGCCTTTTTAATTAAATAAAATTCAGCTTCGGTGAGTCTTTTTAAACTTTTATATTTAAAAAAAAAAAAAAAAAAAAAAAAAAAAAATCGCACCTATCCTTTTAAATGGTAATACATGTCTATTTGGCTGTATAGGGTGAACAACATCCATGACAAAGGACATGATGGAAGCAGTATCCAACTATCCAAGCAGAATGAGTTAACCGTCTCTTTATTTGGTTTCTTACCTGTTCGGTATCCAGTGTTGTTGAGATAAACAGCAAAGGAGCGTGGCTCATGCTGGGCTTGCCAGGAAGGTGAAGAACAGTTCTCGTTGTTGGTGTACGTGTTGTGGTTATGGACATACTTCCCAGTCAGCATGGAAGAGCGTGATGGACAGCACATGGGCGTAGTTACAAACGCAT
This sequence comes from Enteromius radiatus, assembly GCA_032357445.1. Lineage (NCBI taxonomy): Eukaryota > Metazoa > Chordata > Actinopteri > Cypriniformes > Cyprinidae > Enteromius > Enteromius radiatus. The sequence goes on along the minus strand of JAUCMS010000052.1, from coordinate 13,650,411 downwards.
TTGTAAACGAGGTCCCACCGTCCTCCATGATCTTGCGAGTTTTGTTCATCACCTGCAACGAGCCTGACACAGCAAGCGAGACAAACGCATGCTCAGTTCAGTAAAACAGTTTACGAAGTTCAAACCTCAACATGTCTTAGCTATTATAAAACAAGCTGTCAAAAGTAGCCTTTAAAAGTGTTCGATGTGGAGAAGGATCCCTGTAGTTCTGTGGCAATGCAATGACTGGCTGTGGTTCCAGTACTAAGGCCCTTAGCCTCTCAGATGTCTGAGGGAAGCCATTAAATATTAAAAAAGGAAATAAGTCAAACCTGTGATGACAGTCTGAGATCGAGACCTATTGAATGGTATGCTCTCACGGGAAGGAACCTGATCTAGTGACAACAGTTAGGCTTACATTATGGGACAGACACCAAGAGAGACTTTGGTGGCAGATCAAGACGACTAACAAGCAAACAAGACAAGAGTTAAGTCTGAGATGTCTCAAGGCTTTTCTTTCCAAGGCAGAGTTAATAATGAACAACTTAAACTTAAATAGATCTCCTAAAACCATCAGTGACACAATATGCAATCTAAATCCCTCAATAAACTCTTAACCAGTTAATTAATTGATATTCAGGATTACCAGGCAGTGTTTAAGCTAAATTCTGCATGAACTTGAACCTCCAAGGTTAAGACAGGAGGACATTTCACACCTTCGACAACGTTATCCAGCATCAGCTAAGTTTGGATATTGTTATCCACCAGCTAGAACAGTGCTAAAATCATGCTGGTTTAAGATGGTCTTTCCAGTTTTTGTCTCGTTTTCCCAAACAAATATGTAAACCATGTTGCCAACAATTTTTTTTTAGAGTAAGCTGCTAAAGGAAGGTTGATTTGTTTCAAAATGTTGCTTAATGAAGTTGTGATGTCATTGTGTAATCACAATGCAAAACTGTGTCGCAACATCAAATCTCAGCAAAAATATATATTTGATACATGTTAATTTAGAATTGTTTGTAAAATAATGTTTATATAATAATAATATTCAATTATTGAACAGCTTGTAAACTAGTAATACTACACATTCTCAGCAATTAGGCTTTAAGCGATTAGTAGTATGCATTAGTAGTTATTTAGAATGCCAAATAGGGCACAATTTCCTTTTTGTTAATTTGAAAGAATTTTCCATATTGGTTATTTATGCATTTTAAATTAAATATTGTGTTCGATAATGTGTGAAAATTACCAGCGTCTTTTCTAATTTTCCTTACAGTGTAATAACTGATCAACAATTGCAGGTACAAGCTATGTATCATAAATGAACAATTATTAAATTATAATAATAATAATAAAATAATTTTTGTTTAGATTTAATAGGCTTTTGAGTATATGTGACCACGCCCCTTTTTAAATGGCCCTGTTGTAGCTAACCAAAGTACAACAATTTATATTTTTTTGATAATTATTAATTTAGAGAGTCCAGAGAATTGTTCTGTATTGGTTTGATTGAGATTGGGCCAAAAACCTGAGACTAGTTTGAAAGTAGGTTTTTAACGTAACTAAGGATATTATATTGTGAAAATCCACGTGACTACAGAGCAAAAAATAAATAAATTGTTATTGCCAACTAGTGGCTGATTTCTTTCAAAAATCTTACAGACCTTTAAGACCATGAGTTGAACGTGCCCGATTGACATCCGTTAACCTTGTCTAATAAGTGCTCAAATTTTATTGGCCGATGGCGGATATGTTTTGTGAGATACGCAAAAGTCCTCAGAGAGACTTGTGCCAGTTTGGACCAAGTTGCTGCATACCAACTTTTAAGCCGATCGAACCAACGCCTAGTTATAGCTGAAATTTTTTTTTTTTCTGCCTCATAGCACCACCAAGTGGCAGAGCTGCTTTTTTTTGACTAAAGCTTGAGCTTTTACACATGTGTACGAGTTTGGTGAAGATAGCTCATTCCGTTCCAGAGTTATAGTCCGAATAACATTTGGCGGAATACTACCATCTGACCAAGTTTCAGCTTTCTAGGGCTTACAGTTTGGGCTGCATGATCAGTTTTAGGGAAGAATAATAATAAAAATAATTTTAAAAATCCTAATAATTACAATAGGGTTTCAGCGCTACACGCTCAAGCACCTAAAAAAACAACAACACAAAAAAACAAAACAAACAAAAACAAACATATCTCACAAATATTGAACTGAAAAGTGCAAATTCAAACATCCAAATCAGTGAGGGAATAATGTTTGGTCTACAATTCTATTCCCATGTTTCTCCGAGTATCATTATGGTTTTTGAGGATCTGTGCAGTAACTTTCCAGACTTGCTGATTCATAACTATTGCATGCTGAGCACCGACAAAGCCTCAAGAGATGTCTCCACCTCATTCGTCTGCGGAACAGATGGGCTATTAATGATGAATTGCATCTGGTATACTCACCCAACTCCACATCCTGGTCATCTGTCATGATGAGTATGATGTTGGGTCTGATGTTCCGTCGGTCACCTTGAGCCCGCCCACGCAGTCCCTGACCACGGGTGGTGAAACCATAGCAGACCAGTGGGGCGGCCAGGACCATCATCCAGGCCAGGCTCACCAGCTGCATCATGGGACTGTGTGAACACGAATCAGATGGCTGGAATCCTCACAACGTAATCTGTTTAGAAAAGAGCAAAGAGATGTTAATGCTTTGGGTTTTCTAAAAAGGTCAAAACCAATGTTACTATGGTTAACAGAAATTGGACAGACTAAAAAGAACCACTTTTCCTTCCTTCGCAAGACAAATGACAATTCCAGATCCTTGTCTACGACTTCTAATAAATCATTTGCATCTGCTTTTAAGATCACTATCATCTTTTTTCATGAGAAGAGCAACAGACCATAGAAAATTGCAAACCTTGCACTGAAAATAAACATAAAACACCATTTTAAAGGAATCAACACATGCTTTAAAGTATCTAGCATATTCCTAGGATGTCCGCCCACTAAAATAAACACATCTTAAAAAGGCTTGCGAAAAATTGCAATTTAAATGAACATAAAAACACTATTACCCTACCTGTAAAGTTCTTTGCTTAGAAGTGTCACATGTAGCGTCATACACCCAATATCTTTACTTCAGTCCTGCACTCATATTTAGACACTTTCTTGAAGTCAGAAAGGCCTGAGTTTCTCTCTCCGTGTTTGCAGACAAGCCAGCTCTTTCTCTCTAATCAGTCACACTCCTTCAGGATCACTGAAGCCCTGCTATTGGCTATTAAGAGCTGCACCGTCCCACACCCAGCCAATCACATTTTATGGCCAAGTTGTCATTCAAAAGGGCCAAAGCTTGTGACCCCTAGCGGACACCCGGTGGGAATTACGAAGCCAGTGAAGGCAGTACGAGGGGGAGAGGGTTCCGCTACATTAAACCTTGTGCTGCGGTCGCCAGTCACAGGTTTACATGGCATGGCATTCGCTCTACACCAGCAAAGATTTTCATATTTCATATTCTATAGACATGCTTCATTTCATAAAACGCATGTTTTGGGGTTAAGTCTTGTAGTTGCTGTACTAATGCATAAGGTAAAGTCATTTTTCACATTTTAATTTTCCTGACGATTGGCTGCATGCATAAAAGGGGGTTTGATTGATATACCCGTCTAATTTCTTTGCGAGTTTATTGTATAAACCTTATGGAGGACCATATTGCTTGTGGCCCCATGCTGATCTTTGTCTCTGATCAATGAGCTGTTAACAGTATGGCCATTTATGCACCTGAGTCTAGTCACATGCCATTCATTTGGCCTGATAATTTAGCTTGGCAGTGTAAATGACCCGATTTTATACTTGTGACAAAACGACCAGAGAGAGTCAAGAAATAAATGAGTAAATTAGAGTCAGCGCTGGTTTTACAGTATCAAGTCAGGGCCAATGTGTCCACATATTCAAACTAACAATACTCCGTTTGACAGATGAAAAATGCCTTGAGAATTAGTGACGTGAATCAAAATCATATGATGAGAAAGCAAGGATGTAACCATGTCTTTCACATTGGTGGGAACAAAAACAAATGGGTGTTGTTGTCACAAATGTTATGGATGTTAAAGAATGTAAATGAATTTAAATGAAAAGTTAAGCACTTTCTGCAGAAAATGATTTTATATTAAAATAGCTTTATTAAAAAATAATTTTCATGCTCAAAATGGCTCTGTTAATGCAAACAATGTGACAATCACTGAATGTTATTGTTGGTTGTTGAACGTGAACATTAAGAAACCTACCATCTTGTCATTTACTTGCACTGATAACACTAACAAAAAAACAAACAAATTCTGTTATCTAACTTCAAAATGCAGTATGAAATTATTCCAAATGACACTGTATCAACATATTCTGAAGCCATACGATAGCTTGCAACTACTTCTACCTTATTGCCATTATAGCTTGTAGCTTCACAGATGCGATCACTATAAAAGGTCACTGTAAGGACTGATCCCAATGAGAGAAAAAAAAAATAAAAACTCAGTAGGGTGAGTAAATAATGTAAATTATTTTCAGTGGGTGGACCACATGATGTCTGATAAGGAGGTGCTGTTGAGCGGAAAACCATGTGCTTGCCCTCCTCCATCATTTTGCAGATGATGGGCTGCCTCTCAAATGGGGCTCTAAGTGCTTTTTTGGACAGCGTGGATTTCAGAAAGGCAGCATGAGGGATAGTCGGTCCAGTCACCCTGACAGCACTGTGCAAACACTGGCGCTGTTTAGACAAACCCCTGGTGCTGGGGATGGCAGGGTCCAGTCAGATCAGAATGTGTACGCGTGTATACACTACGACTTCCAGATCTCATCCCAGAAATTATATAGAGAAGTCTCTCAAACGCTCATTCATACGCATGCTTCCTTTCCATCATCTGTTTTATGTCTACATGGTGGAAACTAGATTGACATTTCAGCATCGGTGTTTAATTTAAAGTGCTAAATGAGTCCTTTCACTGACATTCTCATGTGACACTACGAGATGAACTATTATGTGATGTGCCTCCAGCAATTAGAAACTAACATTAATAACACCAGCCAAAGAGTCCACATTTAAAATGAAGAGCCAATGCTGTGCTATTTAGCTCAATCATGTGTTCCTCAAGCAACCCTGAATTAAACTGTCTCTGCCCTCAAAGATGACACATTCACCCTCATTCTAGCACTGTAATTTTAGAATACAGTCAACCCAAAATAGCTCTTCTATTTTCTCCCCTGGAGGGATAAAGGGTCGTAAATTATAATTTAGTTTTAATTACCCTCATTACTGTGAAAATGTGTTCCAGTTGGTGGCACTGGCAAGAACACAAACCAGTACTTTTCTCTGATACACGAGTCCTCCACTGACCCTTTGCCTACGAAAAACAGACCTGCTATCCTCCATTTACATGAATAATGGGAAACAAAGCTTCCACACTTCCATGACTCTCTAACACTGAATCAGCACTGGGCTGGTATGCAAAAATGATGTGATGTTTGTGTCTGAAGCCTTCAGCGGAAAACCTGGCGACTTCCTCTAGCTTAGTCAAACTGTTATTTGGATAATGTGCTTGTAATGTGCAGAACAAAAAGTACTTCCAATTCACTTGCTTTAAACATTATGCAGCTTTTTAAAAGTCGGTTTTATTATGGTACAGTGAGCACAGCACTAAATTAAACTGAAGTTTTACTCTTGCAATGTTAGAGGATAGTTTTACTAGACCATGCTGTTTGAAAAAATTAAGTAAGCACTGCTAAAACTAACAAACAAAAAGCAAAGCAAATAAAAACAACAAAAAAAAAAAGATAAAAAAAAGGAAAACACACAAATGGACCGAAAACGAAAGCAAAAACACACACAAAAAAACCCTAAAATACAAATTCAAAATAAAATTAAAAACAAAACAAATAAAAAGCAAAAGAAAAATTCAACTAGATGTTGAACATATTTCATTCAGAGATGTTTTGCTAGACCATGCTGTTTGGAAAAATTAAGTATGCACTGCTAAAACAAACAAACAAACAAAAAGTAAATAAAAACAACAAAAACAAACAAACAACTAAAATACATAATAATAATAAGATTAAACAAAAATAAAAAAGAAAAATCCAACAATTAATAACAAAATAATCAATATTTTTTTAAACGCCAGATGTTTGACATATTTCATTCAGAGATGTTTTACAGACTACATTTGTGCATTATTAAAGTTTATGTGAGGACTAGATTACAAAGTAAAATGCCCAGTCTCATGGCAATTCGTACATATTTTACAAGGTGGATAATTTGTACAAATTCGTACGTAAAATCGTATGCATTTTACAAGTTGCCAACTCATATGGATTTGTACGAATTACCTACACCTAACCCGCCCCTAAAGCTTCCCATCACTGGGGTTTAGACAAATTGTACAAAATCGTACGAGTGAGGTTGTACAAATTTGTACAAATTACCATGAACCTGCCACCTTGTACGTATACGTACAAACTGGTCATGGGACTGTGTTGAAAATGCACAAAAACATGCTGCCTGATAAAAAATCCTTTAAATAAATAAATTAAACTGCATTTATAAACTAATGCATAACAATTTATTAGAAAAGCGTAGTAACTTGAGACGATTTTAAGTTGCGGTTCAGGCTCTTGCTCACATCTGCTGTGCCTTTGTAGACCTGCATTGCTGAAGAACACAAGAACGCTTTCTTCTGGGTCACAGACGAGCACCAGAGCAAGCATCGTCCCAGCCCTTATTGTTTTTAGGGATTAGAGGAAATGACCCAGTAAATTAGCCTCTACTGTACTAATCAGGGCTAAGCTGGGGGAATAATATTTGGGACTTATTAAGAAAAAAAGGTCTTGAAGGTTCAAAGGAGCAAAACAAAAAGGCTACTATTGGACTTTTCAAGTCCGACACACAGCTGCCAAAAAATAGCCCCATATGAAAGAGGCGCAATTTTCAGATTAATAGATGACAGGACCAGGACCCTTCAGTGTGATCCAAAATCTGTACTTTTATGATTTCACTATGCTTTCAGCCCCCCTCCGTGCATACTAAGGCATCCAGCCCCCCTTCCTATAACCACAAAGCGGTGTTTTCTAGCATGTAGTGCTATCAGAGACAGCGGCTCAGAGGTTCTTGGCAAGAAAAATACTGCCACTGCTGCCTGTGGTGAAGGCCCAGACCACATACTTTCATGCGCCCTGAACCCCCTTTGACCCACGTGGTAATGTGGGGTGGTTAACCCAAACCTCAAGCACCTGGACTCTCAAAAGTCTCTCGGAAACGAGCGCCGCCGAATTCACAGGCATCACAGGTAAGGATAGATGAGTTCCTGAGGAAGAGGCCACACGATTAAGATCAGAATGTCATGACCCGGCGCATTCTTTCCAACCGCGCTGGGTTTTATAACATCTAGACTGCATCACAAATAGTCTGGTTTCTGTCAATCCTTCGTCCAGAAAGACGAAAATGGCAAGGCCGCATTCGTAACATGTGTGATCAGCTTCTAAAAAACTCAAACGAAAGCCCTGATCCCTGTCAGCTTGAAATCATTCCTTTTAAACCAGAGCACCATGCAAGAACTCGTCCTTCACCATGGCAAAGTTGTTTGTGCATCTTCATTGCAAATGAGAGTCCCTCGTGAGCCAAGAACAAGCATAAACCAAACCAGATGGCACTGTTAAATAGCAAGTCAGCCATTCACAAATGCAAGGTTTCCATAGACAAAGACCGTCTCGAGGGCTAATCCCGCTTTCCATTCCCTCACTATAGAAACTTCGCTCGCTCCGTGTTCTCCACAGAATGTGCCTGTACAGAAGCCAAGTCACTGGAGGACAATCAGCAGTAAGAACACTTGACAGTTTATCGGTTGTGACAGTTGCATTTTAATTATCAAAGAGTCCAAGACAAGATTTGTTTTTACTTTCATGATGCTGCTAAAGTGATTTTTACGGGACAGCACTCAAAATATCCCATTACCTGACAGATATCTTTGAACTAGGTTTCCTGAAACATCCCCTGTCACAGATGTCAATAGGATTTAAAAACAACATTGAAGAAAAATTGATCATTAAAAAACTATAATTCATTTTTTTCTTTTTTTATGATTTTTGTTCCACAAAAGAAAGATTATTTTGGAATGACATGAGATTGAGCAGATGATAATAAACATTTTTGGGTGAAGTTCCCCTCACTTGGGTGATCTTCTGGAAAGTTTTGCATGGCAAAAGACAGGCTGTTTGGCCATGACTGCACACAGATGACAGTTTCTGCAGAGGCTGTTTGCATATTTCTGTATGCTGATTATTCCCATTGGGGGAGAAATGATTACTTAGCCACAGAATTTTGAGGTTTGTATTTTGCAACGTTTCTTTTTTTAAAATCAGCCAGGACTTTGCTGCTCCATCCACAGTGTCAAAGCCTACAGAGTCGTGGAGGACTGCGGTCAGGCACACCGCACGAGCCTCCATCAACAAGAGCCGTCCACCCACATGTGAGCGAGGAAGGCCAACAAAACTAGTGTGATGCGACCAATTTTAGAATGTGCTCTCAAATGTAACATTGGACCCCACTGGACTAAAATACATGAGACATTTTTAAAAATATACGTTCAACAGAAAAAAAAAGAAAATCATACAGGTTTTCAGAACAACATGAGGGAATGTTCAGTTTTCCGTGAATTTTACATGGCAAAAACAAGCTGTTTGAATACAGACAATATATAAAAAATTGCACATAGATGAGTTTCAGGGTGTTTGCATATTTCTGTATGCTGATGATTATTCCCATCGGGGGGAGAAATGATTACTTGGCCACAGAATTTTTTAGGTTTGGATTTTGAATGTTTCTTTTCTTTTTTTTCTAAATCATTCAGGATGTTGCTGCTCCATCCACAGTGTCAAACCCTACAGTGTTTTGGCAGAATTTGATCGGGCACACCGCATGAGCCTCCATCGACAAGAGCCGTCCACCCACATGGGAGCAAGTTGTGATGTGACCAGCTTTAGAGTAGGTACCCAAATGTAACTCTTCTTTGCTTAAATCAGCTTCGGGGAACATTTTGTTCTCACTGATGGAACAGATGACTAATTATGTGGTAAAAAGAATGTGGAATCTGACTGAAGTGGATTGAGTTTGTTCTCACATCACTGAACCATTCGGACTAATCATTACAGACTGATTGGATACCAACCTGCCAACTGACTCACACTCAAACACCTTTTATAAATCTGAAAACCATGTGAAACTTTGCTACTCTGCCTGAAAGCTCATAGATGAAACTTTTTTTTAGATTACAGTCACTGTAATAAGATTCAGCTGATGAAGTTTAGTACATCACAATTCTATCTGTACTACTAATATATATATATATATATATATATATATATATATAAATAATAAAAATTAGAATATAAAATTCATTTTATAAAAAATACAAACTTAAAACCAAAATAAATAGAAAATTCTGAATTAATTTAAACTCTAATATCTAGCCTTAATGTCATTCTCATGGTTCTCCGCAGTTCCAAAGAACCTAAAATACGTTAGCAACGAATTTAAAAGCCATTAGGCTTTAGATTTTTACAGCATTTCTACACATGCAAAGCTGAACTAAATCACACAAACAGAGAAAGCCCCATTTCTACATTTGAATGACTACATTAGTTCTTTCAAATGCAAGGCCATGTGCGCTTGAAACATCCCATTGATGTTCCAGGGTAGTTTTTCTCTTTGGCACTTACCATGTTTGTGTATGTTTCTAGAGACTTGACTTGTGCTGAAGGAACAGAAGCTTTTCTATCTGCTGGAACAGCTGAGCAAACCACCAAAATCAAATCAAATCAGGAGTGGCAGCAGTTGTCAACAGTGTAATGCCAGCCAGCGTAAAAATGCCACTGTCCAAATAAGAGTGCGTGCCATATGGATGCCTGTAGGCCAAAGTTCTCCATCCTGACAGACTTATCTAGTGGTTTCTAAAGAAATGGACTAAAACAACCAAATTCTAGTGGTTATGTAGTGTTTAAAAAAAGCCTAGAGCGTTAGAAGATACACATGAACTACTATGAACTATTACTTCATGTTTTTTTCTTTTCTTTCTTAGAGGCTTTTATGAAACACATTTCAACTGGCAGTGGATTATATTTAGCAGAGAATTGTTAACGTTTAACCACTGGCATAAAGGCTTTGACAATGTGGTTTCAGAGCAAATAACAGTGACCTTTTTGAAAACAAGTTTTATGCTAATCTCCAACAGAACCCAAAAGAGAGTGGGGGCTTTAGGGTCCTGTTACCTGACAGAGCCCATCTCATTCATTATTAATGCATGTAAATGTCATTAAAATAATCTGCCTCCCACAGACTTCAAAGCCTTGCAGGAAGCAGGAATTTGGACCAATGAGAGTATAGGGGCTACCCAGCACAAAATAATAAATAAAAACCTGTCCAGCAACAGCTGGTCAGGACAAAAATCCGGATTTAGATGGCAGAAAGAGAATATTAGGACAGTGGTAGACAAAAAAGATTAAGTAATTTGTTCTCCTGTGAACTTGTGCAGACAGTTTGAGCACTTAGACTTTGAAAGATTGATGCCATGGCCACTTTAGTTCCCGAAGCTGCCAAGCTGCTTTGCAATGCCAGCTCACATTAACAGGTTCTCTAGTGACACCGGTCTCGCATACACCCACACCCCGCTGCAGCTGATGGCAGTCGACTGTGCCGTCGCTCCATCCACTGGGCCCACTCGCACCTTAAAGCCCACCCAAAACCCTTCTCTAATCTCCAAACTAAGTACACATCACTACCGCTTATTTCTGAATACCAAGGCAGGGGGGCTAGAGCAAGTTTTATGATTTTTCCATAATCCAATATACTAGCAGCAGAGAGGCCCCTAAAGTCACGCTGTCTGAGAGCGACGACGGAGCTATGGGTGACCCGTACAGAGGAAAACCTCACTCTCGGTGGGTGCCGCGCAGCATCTCAACGACTGTGGGAGAGAAAGAGCGAGCAGGCTTAAACACACAGGGTGCAGAATTCAGAGCTAAGCAAATTCCATTCAGCTCCTCCTCGGTTTGGCTTTGGAGGAGATTAGCTTTCTCTTATGAAGGCCCAACTCATTAGCCACCTGCAAAGTCGGCGCAGCATAACCCAGTCAAAGCTTCAGACCTCCTCAACATTCTCCGGCTACTTACCCTGCTGTTTAAACGCAAGTACAATTGACTGCGATTGCCAGGTAAGACTGAAATCAGCTCTGACCAAATTTGGCAGCGCCCTAACGGAGATTCTTCCTGGCGTTTTTGCTCGAGTTGAAGCAGCTGAAGTAAGCAATCCTAGCCTCTCACGGTCAGCTGGGAGGTCTCGCTGGAGAGGTTTTCAGGCCATTCCTTTAAGTATGTGGTTAATGAAAGAAGCAAAAAAGCAGATCTCCAAAGACAGCATAATGGAGGAGGGGCAATGTCAAACATTTGGCCTTTGATCAACTCAGTATATGACAAATAACAGAGAAACAGACACAGTAAAAGCATTTTACGGGTCCTTGGTGGGAGGGGGAGAAAAATTAATTACAGCTGCAACCAGCCATACCATAATAAATGTGCTTCTTTGTCTCGAGAAATGCTCTTTCAGAGCCTTTGACGTTCAGTTCATATTCTCCACAAAACATACATCACTATGGGAATTTTTTTTTACTTTTTATAACTCCAGATTCAGATTCCAATATAAAACCAGTTAAAGAGAACCTCCCAGAGTACATGTTTGATCTTAATTTAATTTTTTATTTTTAAGTAATCTTCCTCTCACCACAGTGGCAAATACACCAAACACATTAAAATGCCACATAAAGAAAATATTCAAATTGCTTCAGTGAGTTTCCACTGACGTAACCATCCTGAATAAATAAATCAATGTCTTTTCCATGAAAACAGCAGCCAGCTCCCACATGAAGAACATGGGGAGCCAAGCAAATCTGTTTGAGCTGGAGTATCCTTACTGCTTAAGTGATCCTAACATTATATGTGCCGTTCGCTGACTGAAGACGCGTGGCACCATTTCAAGACTGAAGACATAAATCCAATGCCACATCTATGCCATGGGGGTTCCACGTTCTGGAGACCAATTTCTTGTTGACATGGGCAGGCCACAGATGTATACAGATGTAATGACCCATCTGATATTGACTGATGAATATTCCTACTAGAACACTTGTCAAAACAAATTAGCACAGCTTATTCATCTTCAAGGAAAATGGTAAATCTAGGGTTTCGTGCACTTGTTAAGGTTGTGATGCTAATCCAGTAAAATTCAGTCAAACTCCATAAGTCATAGAAGGGCACAGGCGAGACTAAAGAGCAAAAAATTGGGTCAAAACAGAATTAGAATGAGATTCCTTTGACTCCTGAAGTTAATGAGCTAAACTGAATTGTTTCAAACCCCAAATATAAATAATTGGTCTACCGGCTAGCGCACACATCAGGCCTCACCACTGGAACATATGGCCTGTCTGAAAGTGGAGAAACTGTGTTACTCTATTTAATGCCAGGATCAGCTTTCAACTCACAATTATCTGCACCTTGAATGACAAAGCAATGCAAGTGCACAGCACAGAGCTTTACATGTAGTCAAATGGGTCCCGGAGCACATATTCTGTGCTGGCGAAGCCACCAGCACTTTCCCGTGAATGTGTCCATTTGAGAGTCTACCTCTTATAGCGAAGACCGTGGCAACCTGAAAGCTGAACGTGTACAAGTGGCGCTTAGGAACAGAATTCCAGGCAGTTTTGGGGAGGGGTAAGTGGGTGGATGGAGGGCTCTGTCAGCAGGCCCCAGTCAGAGCATTTCTGTCCTAGTGTGAAATGGTACACTTCCAGAATGCAGGGCATGTACAGACAGAATCTCTGCAGAAAGACACAGACTATGAGAAAACCCATCCCTGACCTTATCCTTCACTCTCTGCTATAGACACCAATGGGGTGTTACTCATAAAAAGGAAAGAAAAACCCTTTTTGATATCCATCTCTTCAGCCACACGAAGAAATGTAATTTGTACTCTGATGCTCCTTTCTCCAGCGCTTGAGGCGTGAATGTGTGTGGCTTTTTTCGAAGCGTGCGATCACATCATTTGTAACGTAATTAACTCTGAGTGCACTGGCATTTTTCTGACACCTGTACTTACAGTTCACGCCCCATCCACAGACTATATGATCTTCAAAATCACAGGATTCATTTTCAAAAGAAGTGCAGGCAAATATTCACATGCATTTACGAATTCACAGCCAGCAGGCCAAACCTGAAATGCTGAGTGCCAGAGAAAAACATGCCATATGTAAATGAGCCTGAGCAAAGCTCTGGAATGCCCCCTGAGAACCTCAGCTGGCCAGTCTCTTTCCTATGGAAGCCCGTTTCAATCTAAGAGTGAAAAATGTAACATGTATATAAACTTATAAGAAAATATAGTTAAAAATAAGAAAGTCAAACTTTGATATAATCGCTAAGTCAAAGAAATAAAGTTGCAGTCAAAAGAAATGTAAGATGACAGTTGGGATTATGAAAGAAATTCATTTTAAAGAAAAAAACAGTCGCAATCACAACAAAGTAGCAATTTACGAGAAATAAATATTTTGAGGTGGTCACAATTTTGAGAAGTCAGAATAAAAAAAGGAATCAGAATTAAGGGTGGAACTTTCATGAGCAAAACAGAAAATAACATTGTGAGATTTGCAACTACAAAAAAAAAAAAATAATAAAATAAAATTTCCCGAAGACATCAAATTTAAGATTTGCCTTTTTAGTTAAGCAGGCTTTGATACTGGTCCTGGAACAGTCAAAAAATAAAATACACTCCATTTACTAAAAGAGTAGAAAACCAAATTCAATTTCCCTACCCTTGATCTATGTCTAATTTCTTCACTGCCACATCGATCACACCATGGCAACCAAACAGGAAAACCACAGAACCACTTCATTTGGATGGTACGGCTCTCCAGTGGCTTACATGTTGGGCTCTGGCGAGACAAACCCAAAGCAATGAAAGGTTTATAGGCATTCCACTCAAGAGCAAGCCACAGCAGAGGTCAGACTCATATCCCAATGGTAAAGACGAGAAAGGGACATGAAAGCAAAATCGTTCAGCAACAGAATACGCTTGAGTCTAGATGTGTTGCATGCTTAGAGCTGTCATGTCATCAAAAGAAGCCGTTATGGACCCACTCAATTCATTCCTGCAGTAGTTGTAGAAAAAAAAAAAAGAAACGGGAAGGGTAGGAGGTTACGTTTCTGAAAGCGTTGCATGCTGTCTTTTATTAGGTGAGCTGTCGGCAGAGCTGCATGCCTATTCATCCCCCCCAGTTGGTTCTCTATTTCTATTCTGAATTAGTGGAGGATAAAAGCATCACCCCCTGACCACACCACCTTTTTGAGCCTCCTTCATTCCAATGCATCCTGACGGCTGCTTGGTTGCATTTGATATAGGCAGGCTCTTTTTCAATAGGATTGCCTGTTCTCTACAACATTATACACCAAAATTGTCATTGCATGGAGAATGCCATCCATGGGCAGGTAAGAACAGGCTAGTTTGTGTGAGAGTGCATGCGGTAGCAACATGCAACTTGAAAATGTGTAAGAATACAAGGGAAGGCTTGAGGCAGCACAATGGTGGTTGGACCCTTTGATCTCCCCTCCTAGGCAAAAGCTTCCGAGCTCTTCCCCTGAAAAAAACTGAAAGGCCTTAAATTGAACCTGGCTAGTCCATCCCAATCCTCCACAATGACTCCTTTGGAGCGAACCAGTCCTGAACGTTTAGAAGATCTCTAACACCGTCCGTTCTTTGAACAAGCAACTAAACACCCATGCCTCTACTGTTGTCAACGAAGATGATCAATAATGACTATGGCTCCATCATCTTACCAATTGTAATTACCCCAAGGAGCTCGGGTAAGTTTCCAAGTTGCACCTAGGTCTAGAACAGGGCTGTGCAACCTTGGTCCTGGAGGGCTGACGTCTGGCAGAGTTTAGCTCCAACTTCCCTCAACACACCTGCATGGAAGTTTCGAACATGCAGAGTAAGAGCTTGATTATCTGTTGTGTGAAATCAGGGTCAAAGCTAAGCTCTGCAGGACACCGGCCCTCCAGGACTTAGTTTGGACAGCCCTGGTCTAGAAATTATCATCAGAGGGCATCTTTAAAAAAGTGAAATATAAGGAGACACCATTTGGAGTTCCTCAGATTGACCAATTGCCTTAATCTTTGAGAACCCCTAATGCAGTTACGTGCCACAACTCTTCGATGGAATAACTAGAGGAAGAACACCTTTATAGTCCTTGAGGGCTTGTGTCCTGTAGCACTGCAATGTGCCCCAAAACACCCAAGTGGAAATTTCAAGTATGCCTAGCGGGACCTTCATTAGTTAGTTCAGGTGTATTCAATTAGGGTTGGAACTAAACTCTGCAAGACAATGGCCCCGCAGGACCAAGTTTGGTGACCCTGCTAGGACCAAGTTTGAAAGGCCCTTGCAGAACTATCCTTTTTGCTCAGACATTCCCCAAATCTTAGCAATCTAGGCAACCCCATAATAGATTTGCTAATGTGACACTGTTGCAATAGTGTAATGCTCTAGAAACACTTGGGGGCACCATTGAGAACTCGTTCTTTTTTTTTTTCTTCTCTAGTTCCTAAAGCACTCTATAAGGAGAGATCAGTGGTATTCATTTTGAAATCATAAACTATAGACCACAAAAAAGTGCTATGAGCTACAGATAAGACAA
The DNA here is from genome assembly GCA_032357445.1 of Enteromius radiatus. NCBI lineage: Eukaryota > Metazoa > Chordata > Actinopteri > Cypriniformes > Cyprinidae > Enteromius > Enteromius radiatus. Next base: position 13,634,673 of record JAUCMS010000052.1, on the reverse strand, counting down.
CACCATGCACTGTCAACTCTCAATTACAGCTATGATGTCACCCACCCTTCCCTTTTAAAATTACAACCTCACTTCCTGCAGGAACACTATTATTAAGCTAAGATAAACAGCTACTACGCAGTGTGGCTCAATTTCCTCTCTCACTGCCTATCTAAACAAGACTTTTAATGTCCATGTGGTAGGAATGGCTGTGCAACTAACACAATGGTGCTCCTCAGAGGATCCTGGGAACAGCTGGCACCATTGGCCACCTCCACATGCTGCCATTTTTCCGGCACTTGACAGAAAGGGCCGTACATACAAGGCTGTTAAATGTCCAGCATGCTGGCAACTGTGATTTGTTTGACATAATAGCACTGAATATATGAAACTAGTTAAAAGCAAAGAGCCATTTTATAAACAACAGCGCAAGAGCCATGCGGCGCAGTGGCACAAGGGTTCCCGCTGCTTTTGATTTGAGTTTTTAAGTGAACACGAATGGCAGGGGGTTAAATACTTAACACATGTCCAAAGCCTTAGGAAAACTGAGAAGCCATACAGGATATTAAATCACAGTATGAAATGGTCATTGACAGTAAAACTGAAATCAAAATTCAAAAAGTATTCTCAAAAATGATTCCTAAAGTTGTTCTTCAGAAGAAATCCTATTTCTCTCTCTCTCTCACACACACACACAGAGCTTAGAGTTCATGCTCTCTCATGGACCCACTCTCACAGTACAGCTGATCCCTGGTCAAACGCTCCAAAAGACGAACAGCTACTGAAACAATATTAGTGTTGGCAGATCCATATCTTGAACTGCAAATTATTCACAACAGCTGCAGCGGCTGTTTAGACTTTGACACAAAACCACAGCAATCTCAAAAAGATGCTGGGATCAGGATCGTGTATCTGTTCACGCAAATATAAGAATTCTGTCATTATTTATTCACCCTTAATTCATCCCAAACATGCATGTCATTTGATATATAAAAAATAGAGATGAAATATTTCCCTTTTTGTGTTCCGATGAAGAAAGTAAATAGGAATTTAAGCTGTTAAGCTCCAAAATGTTGGTCTGTTCATCAGACAACGCTATCAAATACCTTCAGTAGACTTGGAATGTAATTCATGAGTTGAATGTACCACTTTTACATTGACGTTTCATGATTTTGGAGCTTGACAACTTGGAGTAGCCAGAACATTAAACAAGATTTCCTTTTGCAATTCGTAAAAAGTCATACAGGTTTGAAACAACATGCTGGTGAGTAATAGACAACTTTCCTTTTTGACTGCACCATTCAATTAAAAACAGTGCATGGAAATGAGAAGCAGACTCATATATTTAAAAGTAATTGCACCTAGAGCAAGTGATTGATGCAGAGCTTTAACTGACAAGTTTATGGCATTGCTCTGTTCACAAAGAATGAACAGGTCATGGGTATTGTCTGCTTTCAAACTTAAACAAGGATCTGAGACCATAAACAACACCTACTTACATATGGCTCACGTAAAAGAAAGACATACTGAAAGCAGTATAAGCTACTAATGCAACCCATCAAGATTGATTTGGCAAGGTGCTTTTTAACCTCACATTAAATCATATCCACTTGTGCGTTAAATTGATTCAACGAAAGGTAATGTCTGCATAAGCTTCATCTCTCAAATGAGTTTTCAAATACTAATGAGGTTAGAGCAACTAATAAGGCATAACTGTACATTCGCAGAAACTAAAACACACTGAACGAGAAGAAACGAGTTCCTAAATTCATGTCCCTTCATAATCCCGCAGTCGTCACTGGTAATGACTGCCTTCATTGTAAAATCTCAACACTGGTGCTGATGTATTTGTGGTTTTCTCAAATGAATTTCAGCGTGTGAGTGAGTGAGTGATGTTGACATGGCTGATTAATGTGTGTAAATAAACATCATTCACACAACTCTGTCTTTGTGGCATTCCTGGCATCATTCTTCTGCCCCCCTTGCCCTTACAGCTGAACAGTCCCCTCAGCAAACACCTCGCGTTGTATACATGCCCGGCAGCAACATATTAATGCTAGACATCTAGTTCTTCATTGGCGGGTCTCCCTTTTTTTGGTTTACTGGAGATGAGTGAAACTTGTGGCATGATTTCTTTTGAGTTGCCTCCTGGTTTGCATATGTTGCAACCTGGTCCAGGAGATGTTCGTAATGCCACATTTCTTCAGAATGAAGGCAGAGTCAGCTTAATGCAAGACATAACTGATGCTGTTCAAATTCATTAAACTTGTTTTTGCCAGCAACATGTCCAGGTTCAGACTCAAAATGAATTTGTGGGTTAATATATAGGCAAGATAAAGTTTGTAAGCTGCAGCAGATCTATCTTAAACCAAACTCTTCCAACTAATGTTAAGATCATTTATAACTGGCAGAGTTTGAAGGTGATACTTCTTAATCTGTAGTGGGATATTAACTTCAACTTTTCAGTTGCATGTCATCTTCATGCAGTCAAACTTGCACAACAATTTGTCTAGTCATCCAAAAACCCCAATCTCTCATTCAGAAATCTCTCTCACAGGATCCTGAATCTGACAGCACTTCAGCTTCACACCAACTGATCACAGCCAAAGAACATTTAATACAACTAAACTAAAAATCCCAGAGGAAAAACAAAACTAGTTGGAGAGAGGGAGAATCAGAAGTGTTACTACCTGGATGTCAGTCTTGCTCATGGGGTTGATCTCTCTCGCTGTGGGTTGTTCGCTCTTGAGCTCCTCAGAGTGTTTGTGGGGACCACACTGCTCCTGGAAGACAACCTTCTTCCTCTAATCCGTTCTCCAATGTGATGACACACACTAACCCCAACCATCTGTTGAAACACGTCCTCCAGCACTCAGCACAGTGGTGCGTCAAGACAAACTACCCAGTCCAATCACAGAGGGTACTGGGTGGCTCTTCCCAGGCTGGAGGCAGGGACAAGGACATAAGGGAAACACTAGTCAGAGATGTCTAAAAACTCCAGCCACAGTAACCTGAGATTTAGAGAGAGAGGGGGAGGAGAGAGAGGAGGAGGGAGGGGTTTGAGAATGCGAATGAGAAAGGGAGGGAGGGGAGCACGTCTCTGAACAGTTATGTTGCCACTTGTAGCTCACAGGAATCACACAGAAGCAGCCTGGGGATCCTCAAATCTCACTCACACATATAGTTCTAAGTAGTTTCCTCTAAAGCCAATTGCAGAAAAAAAGAAAAAAAGAAAAAAAAAAAGAAAGTGTGGTCAGTTCAAGAATGCCTTTCATAGACCTTTCATAGAATGTAATGCCTTTTGCACTACACTGTTACATCTGCCCAACTCACACCTCCCCGTTATAAATCTTCAGCTGTCTTTGCAACATTCCTGTCCTTCGCAATTTACTGCCTTAAGTTAAGCGAGAAAGAGATTTTCCAGAGATAAGAGACTGAGCCAGGATCATTAGCGTCATTTAGTTTCATTCATTTTAGCTACTGACGTTTGTTAAGCTGTACTGGATTTAAATAGCTTCACTGTAATTTATCTGAAGCTAGACTAAATATTCACTATTAAAAGCTTATTTTCTATTCAATTTTAGTTTAGTTAAACATTTGCTTTAGGGACAATTGCAGACCGTCTAAGACAAGCAATAAAACAACATTAATCAAATTTCATATGCTGAATTCTTAGAAAGTGTAATAAATTTATAACATATGGGATCAAACAATTAGTCATGCCATTAACCCTTTGGACCCATGGGACTCTAGAAAAACAATTGAAAAAACAACTTGTGCACCCTGACAATCAAAAATCAATAATTGTCTCCTCATGTTCACAGAGTGTCAACACAAAATGTATTTTATCAATCTTCAGCTCAATAAAATGCTAACCCTGGTTTCAGCTCTATCTTAGCAACTAAGTTCATCAGTTGAGGAAATGAAAACAAAGGCTGCTAAGTGACCTATTAGCATTCTTTAAAGCTGCTTTCACACCTGGTAAAAGTTTCAGTTAGGCCAGACCAAACTCAAACACTGATCAATCTTCACTCGCGACAAGCCTCTCAAAAGCTCCAAATCAAACAAACATTGCAAACTCGTCGTCACGTACCCTACTCCGGTAGCAACACAGAAGACTAGCACGTCTATCCTTCAAGGTCTTTTTCACCTATGTTAATGATGTCAATCTAGAAGAGGTACTAGACTGATGACAGTTTCAGGAAAGGCTGGAAGGGTCAATAAGATCCAGGAGATGAGTTTTTGCATAGCTTAATGTTTACAGTGGAAAGAACTGTGTGACTCAGGTTTGAGACCACTTATATTTGTAATCCAATTTTTTCCCTTCTACTCATTAAATGTGTAATCAAACAGAGCCTTGTTTTTTAAGGGTTTCCTATGCAACCGGACACAAACTTCCAGCGAAAGCATCAATCACGTCTTAACGCCATTTGCATGCTTTTGCGAGACTTGCTCTGATCCATTTTCCGGCCGGAGCATTCAGCGGAACTACTGGGTGAAAACAGATACTTCCACCATTTTAGCAGGATTCTCGTTTTCACTGCTGTTTAAATGCTCAGGATATTAGATTAAGAGCAACAAAGGCTATTTTCAACAGGGGAACAAGAATCCCCTGGTCTTGGTTCACATGAGGTTTGGAAAAAGGGGGAAAGGGACGAGGCCTTCAGGGGAAGAGCTCAAATTAGATTGAATGAATTCACAAAGTGTGGCCCACCCCATTACAACTATACACTTAGTACATCCCGCACCTCAAACCCCGTAGCAAGCCCCCCACCCCCCAGATATTTTGTAAAAGCCTTTGAGGAAGAGAAGTGACAAACAAAACTGTTCTTCAGTGGACTCATTGATCAATGATAAAACAAGCTCAGATCTCGAGAAAATTCAAAATATAAGAAATTTAAAATTTTTATTTAAATTAAATTTAAAATAAATATGAATTTGAGTCCTCTCGCCTTACCCAATGCTTCCTTTGTTCTCTTGCAATGTCTAAAGAAATAAATACATGTTAGTTTTATTTGATTTATTATTATTTTAATTAAAAAATATTTAATTAATTTCTGTCTTACCCTCTAAGTGTCTCTGCAAACGTCTGGGGGGTAGGAAAAGGCATTTAAAAGCACAGGGTTTTGCAAGGAAAATCTAATTTTGTGCAATAAATAAATAAATATATTAAATATTACATATATATTAAATTAAATATAAACACAACATTTTATGGAATTCATAAAACTACACACAATCCTTAAAGGGATAGTTCACTCAAAAATGAAAATTCTATCATTCATCACTCATGTCATTCCAAACCTTTAAGACCTTTGTTCATTTTCGGAACACAAATGACATCTAAGAGCTTTCTGACCCTGCATAGAAAACAACAGATACGTTCAAGCCTCATAAAGGTAGTAAAGAAATTGGCAAAAAAACATGAGGGTGTGTAATTAATGACAGAATTTTCTTTTTTTTTTGGGTGAACTATCCCTTTAAGCGTCTTTGGGATTTCACATTTGAGGCCTCTAGAATAGGACACTGTGAACTGTTCTTGTGTCAGATAAGCCTAAGGACCCTGCAGGAGGTCACTTAGGCTGTCCAGAGTAAAACCAAAAAAAAAAAAAAAATTCCCCCTCCAAACACACAAAAGAGGGACACTGAATTAACCCCTCTCTCCCCTGCATGGGCCCTCTTGCATCTACAATCCTAAATGAGGCTTACAGGTGCAGCGAGAACCTTGTGTGTGTGTGTGTTTATATCAGCTAAAGGGGGCCCTACTTGGTTCATTTGTCTCATTCATTATGCTTGGATGAGATTTGGTGTCTTTGGGCCAAGGGGGGCAGAGAGAGAGAGCACAAACAAGCTCTAAACATAAATGACATTCGTGGTGTTGTCTTCTACGGTTTCGAGTGCCAAAAGCATGTGTGCAATGCAGCCACGCTCTGGATCAAAGACTTTATAGAGTCAGCTGCCTAATGCTTTGACCTCAAGCATGCTCTGATCTCAGCAAATAACCCCATCACTATCCTGAAATACCCACATCTTTAATCGCCAACATACATGAGCTTAGGTGTCAAAGACAGAAAACGTCTCAAATGGGAAACGAGTTTTCACTTAGGATGCACCAAAACTCAACAGCCATTCAAAAACAATCACTGAATGCTATTCATCAGACTACTACATCACACAGATCAAAAGGTAAACCAGTAAGCTAATTGCAAACTAATTGCACCACTTTGATTTCCCAGACAGCGGTGACCATTGTCAGGCTCGTCAGCGCCGTTCTTTGAGATTCGACATCAAAGCGGGTTGCTAGTTAACGCAATTATCACTATACAGACAAGTGTCATGAGTGTCATGTGGCTCTAATCAACCAATAACTATAGGATGGAACCTCAATTATTGAAACTTAAATCAGAGTAATTTCACATTGTTTTTACAAAGTGTGTTTACACACTGTCAAAATGACATTAAACTACTATTTGCATATCTGTCTCAATCATTTTGAGGGGGATTCATGCCTCACTGGATTGAATAATTACCAATAACAGACCCGCTAATGTACTGTAAGGACACAATCACGTTTTAATAGCAGTTGCTTAGCTAATACTTTATTTCTTGACAAAACAATCCTGTGTTTCAGATCGGGGAAGCTAACTTTAAGCTAATTGCCCGCACATGTCCCAGACTGACCGCTCCACGGATGGTTCCTTTTGCCAGAGAAATTAAGAGCGTTGTCAAGTACTTTCTTGGACCAAAGTATCTATAAATGCCTCCAGACCCCAAGCAATAACCATTTTCAGCTTTATGTTGAAACAACTGTCGGATAAGTGTGTTACTTTAGCTGCTAGGCTACATGGCTGCCATGTGCAATCAGGGAATGAGTTCACGGGCTACTTATTGACTAACACTTCAAACGGTGTATTGGTTTCATAGGCCCTCATTGCCCGTCAAGCTTGAAACCAAATATAAAAGTCATTTCCTCTGGAGTCTTTATCAGAACCATCATCTGGATCCGCAATATGGTCCCCTCAGTCATGTCGGGCCAAAAAACGTCTGCATGGTTAAGAACATTAGCATTTCTGAAACGTATTACAAGTAAAGCTTATAAAATGGCTTTACTCCACTCACGCGAAAATCAGCAAACGAAAATGACCCAATGAGGTTATTTTCTATAAAAATAAGTACTATCAATTGTATGTGATGCTGAGCTACGCCAGCTCATGGTTTTATGCTTCATTACTTTTTGGGTGAAGTCAATTATCTATTCTCCTTACTGCTTTTCAGGTGAACTTTCGCTTGATTCACCTTCCAAGCTGTCTTGATCATCATCTTGATGAACGACGACAGTGAAGTATTGGCTGAAAGGGACAGGCTGTAGCCCAGACTGTCCTGGGGTTTGTAAGCCCCCTAGCATGCTTAGTGGCACTCTAGTATCCCGAGATCTCTTAGTCCCCCCAGGCTCCGTCACTGCTCAGCATCTCAGTGCTCGAGAAACAGTAAAGCACATTGTGGCATGACAGCATGTGTAAATTATTAGCCCCACATGTAAGAATAAAGCGATACTAATCTTGCATATATATAGCAGATGGGAAGCAGCTGCAAGAGACAGAGAAAGATTCTGCTGCATTTTTCCACTGCAGAAAAGGCACCTCAAGCAAGGGTCATTAGTGTGAACCACTATCTCCAATGAAACGGGCTTTGAATCGCTGCATTGTCAGAGTGAAGGGCGGAAGACTGAAAGGAATTCCTCCAGGACAAGAAAACTCCCATCCTCTAAGACTCTAGGAATGAAACTACATTAAAACTAGGTCAAATACATCATTTTTTGTCACTATAAACTACTATGAACAGTCATACAGTCAGTACTGTTGTTAAGAATTTAAGGGGAAAGATTTGGAAATGTATTTGTTGATATTCTTACAAGATAAACCACATTACATACCCACTTATAGCCCCGAATCCAAAAGAAAATCAGTGATTATGATTAAGCTCGCTTGAATATAAAAATTATACGATATGATCTCTGGCCGAGTTTGTGAGTTGTGAAGCCATACATTAGCCGGTTATCAGGGCTGAGAGCAGAATAATGGATTCAGGACTGGTGGCCAACATCTTTACTCTCTTGCGAAGTTTCCTACCCAAGAAAAAACCTTTGGCATCTTATGAAAAATAGAGGTTACATACCCTCATTTTTTTCTGTCTCATTTCACAGAAATAATAGAAATGTATTATGCTAGAATACAAAAAAAATTATAAAAAAAATTAATTATGAATAAAAATACTACTTAAATAAATCTAAAAGAATGAAAAAAAGAGAAACAATTATGTTAATTGAAATCTAAATTAAATTAATGAAATGCATCTAAAAGAAACAAATCCTCTAAACGACAGAAATAAATCTAAAAGAAAAAGATGACTAAATTGAAATTGAAATGTAAAATAAATCTAAAAGGCACAATTTAACATTAAATCCTAAAAAATATATATATATTAAAATGAATAAACAAATAAAATAAAATGTTGATTTACTCACTATTTAAGTATAAATGCAAAAATTATACTTTGGCTACGCATTTTGCTTTGGATCCATACCAAATCCATATAAGTATGCTAATATTTGTATTCCTGAAGAACAAAAAAAAAGAAAAAAACAGTGTCAGGTTATAGCAAAAATATAGCTACAATAATTCTCACAGACCATAATGCCACCGCTATATTAGACTACATCTAATCCTCACACAGGTTGAGGAAAAGGTCAGAGAAGAGGTCATTAATGGTAAAAGGCTAATAGGCTATGTTAATGTTAATGCAATGTTATGAACTGCAGTGTGGATTCATATGAGCAAAGGTTTTAAAAAAATATAGAAGCAATTTGCGCCTGTTCTGGTGGACCAGAATTTGTATGAGGTTCAACAAGGGCCACGTCCTTCTGCCTTCTGGGTCACTAGTGAACTTCATTTGAACTTTTACATAGAAACTACACTTATCAGTACCAAAACTGTATCAAATCTGATAGGATAGTTATGTCTTCAGGGATCACTAGATCCCAGCAATAATGCTCCGCGTCCGGAAGCACGGTTTAATCCTCTCAGGCCCAGAGGTGAAAAGCAGGAACAAGACCAAAAAGGCAAATCCTCATGTGAGGAGGCCCTGTCCGCACTTCCACATCCTGAAATGGCTGGTTGAGTATAATCCCTTAAAGCATGCCGCGAGCAGGTCATTGACAGAGAGAATTAACGTTTGGTGTGTGTGTGGGGTGGATAGTTATCTTGATAACGCTCACCCCCTGCTCAACCTTAGAGGTTGCTTGGGGCAGTGATAAGGAGAAGATTTGAAAAGGCCGGTTAAATGCATAAATGAGGTTGAACAGCTGAAGAGCAGAAGGACAGTTCAGGGCAGTTCAGGACTAAAGATGAGATAAAAGGTGGAACCTCTGATGACAAACTAAAACTAGGCATTGAAACATGGTTGTCATTTTCTCATTTAAAATCAATAATTACTTATCGTTAAATAGTTACTGTAAAAACCATAATAAAATGTACACTTTAAAATAATTAATAGAATACAATATATAAATATTATGTTATATATAAATATAAAAATTCAGTCGAATAAAGATTTAATAAACAATTAAATAAAAATGTATTAAGTAAATAAATATTATAGAATATGAAATATAAAATGTAAATATCTCCAAAAAGATAAATAAAAATGTATTCAATACATATAAAATATAAAACTTATAAAATCTAAAAGCTAAATAATAATAAAATTTAAATAAAATTTTAAAACTAATAAAAATACATTCAATCAATAAATGACAAAATAAAAGTAAAACAAATGATAAACAAATTAAAAACAACAACAACAACTAAATATATATATATATATATATATCTTTTTATTTGGTCTGTGGTATTTCGACTAAAGTCTTTACATTACCTAAATTCAAATTAATACATTCTAAGACCAACCACTAGTTTAGCAGATTCATACATTAATATGTATTTAGGGCTAAATGATTCTCAATGATATTTGTTTTGACATGTAAAAATTATGCAAACAGGATAGACCTCACACGTAGAAAATGCACAAACAATATATAACACAAGCACATTTCTCTTTGTGCAGAAACCGTCCATGGGTGGTGGGAAAAGACGCCGATGACTGTGGCTTTTTAATTCTAATTTCAGCCTTCGAGTAGAGGAAGCGACAAGAGTCTGGCAATTTGTGATTGGCATGAGAGAAGGGAACTCTTTAATTTAGCCTCCGGCTCCCTTCCTTTTTTTAGAGGAAATAATTACCACACAGCATTACCGCTAAACAACAACTGCTCAAGTACTGGGCTTTATCACATCACTGGGTATTTATAATGTTTATGAGTCCTCTCTTCTTACCAACATGAGGAGGCATTCGTATGAAAATAGCTGTGCAGAGTGCCAGCAAAGCCCTACCTCCCTCTCACCGCACTCACACCTGGCTGTTATTGAAGGGGGCAGTTGAAAGGGGGACATTATGGTCCTGTGCTACAATAGAGGACGTCTGCACCCAGGCCTCTCAGAGAAAGGACGCAGCTGCAGCTCTGAGAATGACCATGTTTAAGGGTCCTCGTCACAGTGTGTGTGTGTATGTGTATGTGTGTGTGAAATAATATGAAATGATGGTGAGTGGGGTGATCAGCTCAAACACATTATGTTTAGTTAACAAAAAGTGAAATAATGTGAACTGCTGATGACATTTGTTTTAAAAAAAAACAAAAATAAAACTGAAAATAGAAACATCATGCATCATTCAAAATGAGGCAAATCCAAATCCCCAAAATATTATTTAAAAATACACGAATAGAAATAATATTTACCTATACTATTTACCTAACAAATAGTATAGACAGATAATATAAAATGCAAATTGTTTACTCAGAATAAACAAACAAACAAACAAACAAACTGAGCAACTTTAGGGTAGTTAACTTAAAGTAAATACATTTTATATATTTATTGTTATTTAATCTTTAAATAGTGCACTTAGATTAAATGAATAAATATAAATCACACAAAAAATAAATACGACAGATAAGATAGACAAAAAAAATAATCTAACAAAAATAAATAAAGTGAACAGATAAATAATATAAAGCAAACAACCTTTAGTATCTTTAATAGTTAACTTGAAAAAGTAATAAATTATTTAAAAAGTGTGCTTAGAATAAATAAAAAAATATATATTAAAAAAAAAAAAACAACACGACCAAACAGATAAGATAAACAAAAACATATCTTTAATGTGATAGAAAATAAACAAATTAATAAATAAAATTAAGAGATCAATCAGCTAAACAAACAAACGTTAGTATCTTTAATAGTTAAGTTCAAAAAAGTAAATAAATGCATTTAATATCTCTGTTATTTAACCCCTTATGCGTGTTTTTAAAGAAATAAATTACTTAAATAGTGTAAGTAGATTAAAAACATAAAAACAAAAACAAATGCACTAACTAAATGGATAAATACAGAGAAAAATTTTCATATCTTTAATTTTTAACATGAAAGAAAAAACTAAATATAATATATATGAATAGACATAAATACGAAGAAACACCAATTCTGGTACATTTTGACCTAAAATTGTCAATCAGCAAGCCTTTCAAAGTTGGACCATTTTCTACTCCTCAGTTACTACCAAATGTGAAGTGCATTGCTGTGGCCAGCAGCGGTCATCTTTTAGGACACTGCAGCAGATCACACATCTTGCCCTGCAACAGGTGCAAATTCCAGTAATACCTCTGTGTTTGAGAGTATTGTGCTTTTATCTGAGCTGTTCCACTGGCACTTGGCAGATAACTGGCCTTAAATGTACTGTCCTCTCTTTAAAAAAACAAAACAAAAACAAACAAAATAGATCTGTCTGTTTTACCCATAATAATTCACAGCCTAAAGTTAAGACTAAAGCCAGGGATACTTTCAGTCTTTGTGTGTCCATCTAGGCAGGAAGCCCTCTACATCTTAAAAGGTGCTGGTGGGGATCTGCTGTCATCTTGGTGCTAATTGGGTGCCCATTTAAACCAAGGCAATAAACAATGACCAAAGAGGAACCTCTTGACAGCCATAAAAAAGCCAGTTGTGAGAGGAAAAAGAAATCCTATTCTAACCCCCACTGACAGCCACTTTCCCCCACAAGCAGCTAAGAAATGTCCTCCATTTAAGGAATGAAAGCTTGACCTGGATAAGCTTCATCTCAGCAGGACAGCTACTGTTCATAGAACCTCCTCTGAAACCAGCCATCAATTGACAAATATATGGAGGCGGCAATAAATGTTATGACTTAAAACTAGACGTCATGTAACCCAAACCAGAAATGCATAATGTATCCATAAATGCATAACAGAAACCATTTGTGTCGAATTTCACATAGTTGTCATAACCATCTGGTATTCTTGTCTGGAGCTTATTTACTCAATAGCACCCCTTCAAAATTCTCAAAATAATTCATTTGAACCAGTGTTGTTGTTTAGTATCACTGACATACTATTGCTTGTGCACCACTGGTGTGAACGAGTCCTTTGGAACAAACCAACTAATAATCCCATTAGACCACATTTCCTCTGGCACACATTCTTTGACCAAATGGCAGAATACACCTCGCAGAGTCAAAAGAGAAAGAAAAAGGAAGGACAGTGGAAGTGGAAGATAAAAAAAAGAAGTGAATGAAATGTAAACATTGCTTTGGAGAACAGCTTTAGATCTCAGCAAACGTTGCGGAGGCCCTCTGTTCCACTTTGTAACCCTCCCGGCTGGCAGGGAGCTCAGCCTCTTGTCAAGCACCAGTCTTTTGTGCAGCTCGTCTGACACTCAGCCAAGCTTCTTTCTCAGGATGTGCTTGCATATGCATGAAGGAAGGACCGTCCGGCCTCACCCCTGCCACTAAGAGCCAAAACACTGCACTCGATCCTGGACAGAAGGATGGTTCGCTGCCTTTTATTACCAGTTACTGAGTTCTTCACATGACAACTGGATGGGTACTTCTCAACATTCTCAGAATCCAGAAACCAACGCAACCACCGTCTTGGAGCACCTACCCACATTTCAGACTCAAAGACGAGAGAAGTAAATAAAAGAACATTTGTTTTACCAGCCCACGTCCTCCTAAAGAGATCTTGATGGCCCGTGTTTTCTGAAAACAGATAAATCTAGTTTTTTCCCCCTCCCTTCCTTTCCTGCCGACTATCATACTTGTTTACTTTCTTTCTCCGTTGTAGATAGCAGCCAGCCAGAACTCTTGCTTTCCAGGTGATTTCCTCTAGCCGATGTGGAGGGCTGATTCAGATCTTGCATGTTTAGACAGTGCTGAGGACTGAATGAAGGCTGGGGATGTAGTGCAGGCCTAAATTGGCAATGGTTTTCTTCATTACAAAGACTAAAATTCCCCTTCTTTCTATCACAGACATTGATACACCGCAGAATTAAAGAGATCCACAAAAACATGACAAATCTGTCATCATTTACTCTGGCCCAATTTGTTCCAAACCTAATGACTTACTTTTTTCCCGTGGAAAGGAAATTTTGAAAAAAGGTATTTTTTGGCCAAACAGTTTTGGACCCCATTGGTTTTCACTGTACGTACAAAAATGGGTCTTGCGAGCTCAACAGACGTTTAAGCAAAAAAACAAAACCACTATCAACTGTGACTCCGTCAATCCCAACATTGGATCTCAGAGCACTGAGGACACCAATCTCAAGAGAATTTACAGATTAAACAATTACAACATGCTACAACAAGTTCTTTCACTCATATACTCAGGATGAGACATCATAGAAAATCTTCCCTTTCTAAACATCATTCAACAGTGATTAGGTGAACTTTAATTGAACTTTAACTTACTGAAGAGTGTTTGTTTTTGGGTAAGTTTCCAGTCACAAAGTGCCAATTTAGGCCTGCACTGTCTCTAAGCCTCCATTCAGGCCTAAGCAATGGTTTCTTACATGGCAAAATAATAAAATTCCCCTTCTGTCCGCATTGGACATTGACACACCACAGAATTAGGAGAGAGACATTTTGAAATCCATCAACTGTGGCTTGTTGTCCATCCTAGTCATGGAACCTGAGATTTGTGTTTATGTTGTGCTAAAGATGGAAAAAGGACATCAGTGTTCATCTTCATGGCAACAAAATGTTGATCTATTAGAGGACTTAAAACCCTGAAGATGTCAAAAGTTTGGTCTTTTTTCATACAAGCCTTTTGGCAATGCATGATCTTGAAAGTCACAGTTCTGCAAGTATTTTATGCAATATCAAGTAGGTTTACATCTTCAGAGCTGCTGTTTCACAGAACACACACCAAGACTCCCACAAGGGTTAATAAGTTGTTGAGGCCAAGAATAAGATTTTCTTTGCCACCCACATGGATCAGAATTCTTAGCTAAGACAACAATATGGCTCTTAGTCCTTTCATATCTCAGTATAATGCAGCTGATACATTTTGTACCTCACATCCTGTTTGCTGAAGACTACAGAAAGGCTCACCCATCCCTGTGAATTCATCGGTTTAAACTCTCATCTTTTTTGTTATTGCAACAGATCAGTTACTGTAATTATAAGCACATGGGTTACAATGTGTATACAGAGGAACCATTCAGTCCATTTAGCTGTTATCTTGGTTTTAAAAACTATGCACAAACAAAATATTATAACTGAACTAAAACAGGAATGGACTGAATGTATATACACTTTTAGGATTAAAAATGGAAAATACATTAAAATCATATGATCTGCAAAACAACCAAGCAGACCTATGACAAACATTTCACTCAAGAGTTTTAATACAGCAGGCTAGCCTAACTGTACCAGACCCTTTTAGTCTACACGCTATTATACTGTATCCTTAACATGATAGGAGCCCAAGTGATGTATATATATTAGGGCTGTCAAAAATAACGCGTTAACGACGTTAATTACGCATTTCACGCATGCGCAGTGTGACGGATTATTTGTCAGGAAAGTGGGACAAAATGACCTTGGAGTAACTGTACATTGCATCAGTGACACATGGGAACTGAAGTCTTTTGCGCTGACTATATTTAAAAATGAGGAGCGTCATTTTGCGG
>JAUCMS010000052.1:13595599-13619502 GCA_032357445.1 Enteromius radiatus | reverse complement strand
GTGTAGTTTTAGAAAATTGATTAATTTGATTAAAATTTTTAATCATTTGACAGCCCTAATATATATATATATATATATATATATATATATATATAATTGATTCAGGGAATCAAACTCCCTTTAAAAACTCACTATATTCATATAAATGTATACAATGTGTTATTTGACACGTCACAAAGTAAACACTGCAACTTTTGCATCTGAGGGAAAACTCATGTAAAAGCTAATAAATACTGTATATCCAACATGTTTATACAGACCCACAGACCTCAAAAATTATGACAATGAAAAAAACGTATGCATGTTGGACTAGTAAATCTTTAAGAAATAAGCAAAAAAAGTTCCATATGAAAACTGTTCAGACATTAGGGAGAATAATATTGGTCTAACACGTTAAGTAAATTGAAAACTATTCAAATTGATGTATTTGCACTTTGAAAAGCCATGTATGGTGGAAAATATAACTTCTTTCCACAGCCAAGACATTTGACCAAATATACTGCTTGTAGTAAACTTGGTGCATGTAAATGCTGTTTTGTTTATTAATTCAAGCTGTGAATGCACCGTGGGATTCAGGCTTTCTGAAAGATTTAGATTCACAGGTTGTGTACATAGTCGATAACACTCCGATTTACCAAGTGTTTTCCTAAGCAGCCATGTAATCCGCTCTACATCAGCCGTGTAGCTCAGCAAAGCCTTTGCAGTCAAATAACTCCAAAGCCAGTGGATCACTCTTGCTCATGGAATCAGATGTGAAGTAGCCATGGCACTAGACAACCCCCAAAAAAACCCTCAAAAGTGATGTTTCAGGGAGGAATATACATCTAAATGGTACATTAGCGACCACCCAGCTTTTAGATTGGATTACTTGTGCGTGAATGTATCCTCGCAGGACCCAAACGATTCCCTTCACTCACTGTTAAAACCAGAGCCAGCTGGCTTCACATCACCACACTGCCAAGACCGTATGGCGTTGACAGCAGGCCAAGCTCCACACTAGTGTTTCTCCTTCAACCCCTTTAGACAACACAACCTTATGTAGAAAATAATCTCCAAACACCATGCCAGCACTGTCCCGAGCCAACGCGATCCAGACCAAATACTGGATCCAACTTCCTTCTACGTCATCCATTTGCAAGCGTGGAGCCTTTCCTGCGATTTGGATCTCCCATGAAGACTCCCATGCAGATTTATGCCAAGGCATGAACCAGTCGAACAGAAACATGCGTTGCACTGCTGTTGACTGACAAGGCCAATATACTCAACCCTTCACAGGTTTTAGCGCTGTCTGGAGAGGGGGGGGTGGAAGACAAATACGTGGTGGGGCTACATCCAAGCCAAGCTGGTGGAGTCAATTGTCATGCGCATGCAACATTAAACAAGGGGAACATCTGGAAAGAGGTATAATGATCATTAATAGAGCTATAAGTAGAACTGCATGTGCCCTCGAAATGGTGTAAGACCCAAACAAGGTGTTTTGCATAGCGCAGTGGCGTCTCCGTGCCATTTCTTTGGTTTTCAATAAAAGTCAGTGGGTTTTTATTATGGAATGACATCACTGGAGATGTAAGAATAGCTAATGACTTTTGACCTTGCATGTGTGTAGCGACATGCTCTTAGATAACTCGGATCTGAGCAAACTCTACTACATCTATATAGGCTATTATCTATTGAACAAAGACAAATGTGCTCGGCTATGGCTCAACAAAAAGGCCTACTTAAAAGAACAGTTGACCTTTTGTGCGTGGAACACAAAAGATGGCATACTGGAAAAAATGTTGTCCATTATTAGTGGCTTTTGCACTGGAGGTTTTGCATTTGCATTTGCAACTACTGGTGGAATGAATTGCTAAGAACGTTTAACTAAGGCCTCGTTTACACTCTCAGTTAAATGTGACCCAATTCTGATTTTTGCTCATGTGAGATGCAGATCGGATCTGTTTCATGACAGTGTAAACTGGAAAAAAAAACGCATGCATTTGGATATTGAGATCGGTTTGGGCATCAAGTCCTGCAGTGTAAACAAGGCCTTAATTAGCTCCTACTTCAGAGTAGGGCTTAAAATAGTTATAGGAACTATCAATGACATATAGTAAGTGAATGCTGATTGGAGAAATGCATACAAAACATATTAGTAAATTTGTAATAAAAATATTTACTTCACACTGTTCCCGACAAATAGTCGACTCATGTGTTTGGGGGCGGGGCAAAATCATGTCATGATTACTGATGTGAACACCGGGAAAATGAGTAACAGACGCTTCGCAGATACAGATGAGGTAAATTATGTTTTATGTTTCCATTAAAAGATATTTAACATTAAACGTCATCGAAAACATAAGAATTCACTTATTTATTACAATAGTTTTCTCATTATACTGTTATGCGTATGACAGCCCCAGTCATAGTTATTAATATTCTTCATTGTTTGTGTGCGGAAGAGATAAGGTCTTATACGACAAATATACACAATAAATAAACCAGCTGAAATTTTTAAAATCACTTGAACCCTACCTGATCGAAAAAATCCAGTTTTTCACTCTGCCTCAATTTGAATCTCAGTAAAGGTTTAAATCTCTGCCGCCAAGATGCACCTCCGTCGGTCATGGATTATGAAAAATCAAAGATTCTCATTTACACCATTATTTTTAATAGGCTGTATATTAACATATTGGGAGAAAACTGGTAGTTCTGTGTGAAATCAGACATTGAGCACCCCCATATAGTCAAAAAGAATGATTATAACACCCCACGAATATTCGATTGTGAGATTGGAAGTCGAATCAGGCTCGAATCGAATCGTCAACTATTCGAGGACACCCCTACTTCAATTTAGTTAATCAGACAATTTAGTCAGGTATTCATGCTCTTTCAATTGTGCATTTACGTCTCCATTATCAAAAAAACCTACAACACAACAAAAACAGCTCTGATCATGGTATTATCCATCTACTGATCTTTATAAATATTTTGAATAAAAGACGTTCCTGTCGGGCACTTCAGAGCTCCTGTTGCAGGTCCGAACATAACCAGGAAAACAACCTGAAAAGGAAATTTGTTCTCTAGGAACAACCTTGCTTGCTAGTTCCTAGAACTCTTTTCTTCCACATACCTATTTGAAAGCCATTGACATCCACTGAATGTCCATTCTTGAAAATCGCTTTCATTTTTCACCAAATAAAGTGTCATACAGGTTCAGAATGATATTAGGGTAAATTAACATTTTCTTTTTTATTCCTTAGGTTTAGAGAACATGGGTAATATGGGTGGATGTAGTGGTAGTAATGAAAAAAGATTAACTCGGTCTCCAAGTGAGGAGATAATATCTAGCATGAAAGACATCTGGAATGTTCCCAACAATACGATGGGGAAGGGTTTCCACCCAATACCACCTCATGAAGGCAACTTTTCATCTTCAAGACTTGACCATCCAGACTAATGCTAGTTCTTTTCTTCTCCAAAGTCATAAGAGTTCACTCTTCACTTTAAATGGCCTCTGCCTTGTTTTGTGTTTGCTCCTTCTTGCTTGACGCCATGAGATGTATTAAAATGCATGAGCTTCTCTTTGCCATTTTAAACAGAGCTGATTGCTTGCAAAGACCACAAATGCACACATGGCAATGTGTGGACCCCCTCAGTCTGAATGTCATTGTTTATGAGTGGGAAAGCAAAATATCCTCCGGCAGTATTTGGCTAGAGACCCGCAGTGCTGACCTAAATGGTGGCATTAACGAGAATTAGCACTTAGGTGACTTACAGAAACAACTCCAGATTTGATTTGCTAAGGGTCACTGCAGGTGACAGGAATGGGGAGACTTGAGCCATACGGAGGCTGGGGAACTGGTTTTGAATTTAAAATGGTAAAAAAAAAAAAAAAAAAAAAAAAAGAGATTTGCTCTGTTCAACAGACCATAAAGGATGAATGTTTAGGCAAAGCTGAGAGTAAACAGAGAAGAATCTCCTCATCAGGAATGCCAAGACAAATGAAGGACAAAGAGGCTTCTGAAAAGAGAAAAGACACACATAGCCTTCTCATCATGTTCTTGCCCCTTTGTTGGTCCAAGTACTAAAGCTGTTGGGTTCAAATGAAATGTATTTAATCTCTAGGAAGGTCAGGTGAGTGTTTTTCCTGAACGTCCCCAACATGGTTTTGAACACAGCATCCAAAAATCATTACCACACTTTATATTCCATTACTTCAATAATTTAATACTAAAAGGTATTCTTTTCAGCATCAAATATCAAGAGTTTTTTTATTAATGAAGCGAAAAGTAGTCTGCAAACTCTCCTGGTGTGGCTCCAGAAATATTCTTGGACTTTAACAAGAAATCAACACATACCAGTCATAATTTGCAAGTTTGTTCTGGCCACTCATTGTCTGTAGGAAAGCAATGAGTTCTGGAGATGACAAAATCCATGTTCAGGGAGGAAAATAACCCCAGGGACAACAGTTCAGAAGGGAGCGGTCTTATTTCTAAGGAAAAAAAGTGCAACAAGAGTAAAGAGCAGCTTCTCGCGTGCGGCTCATTGGTACATTTTACCAACAGTGACCTTTAACGGCAAACCACTGGCACTTGTTCTCACGCACACATACACAAGTTTAATTCTCTAACACCACGGCAAGGCCTCATCCATCAGTTGGTACACAGATGTGCGATTTTTCAACATGTGTATTTTAGTAAACAGTACAATAAAGAGCAGCTTCAGTTTGGCACAATGTCTGGTTTAAATCACTAAGAGGTGGCCAAGCTTGTCTTCTCTAGAGATTTGAATGGGATCAAGCTAAACGAACTAGCATGGAAAACCCTCTGTTGCCCATGTCAATCCTCTCTTGGTACTCTTGCAGTCTGGAGTTTGGAGGTGTTGTGGGCTCAAGCTATGAAGTGTGAAAGGAAAAAGGATGTCAAACAGACAAGGTCTTCATTAATCAACTCCTCCTCAACGCCTGTCTTGAGGGCTTGTTGATAGTACGGTGCGTAAAGGACCGCTATTTTTAACAGAACGTCACACGGAGCTCATATTTTCCAACATACCATTAGTCTGTCAAAGCCACAACTTAGCCATTGTTATTTCTAAAAGAGGCCGTCAGGAGAAGTTCTACATTGTTATGACCTCATGCATGTCTGCTTTGAGACTGTTTTCAGTGACTGCCAAATACAGAAAAAATAGAATTTTGTTTCTGGAAAAAAAAAAAAAAAAAGGATGTCAATAAGTTGCAGTAAATTAAATTGAATTTAATTATTAAATAGAAAAAAAATTCTACTACTACTAAACTACTAAAATTATTTTGTCTGTAAAAGTTGTTTACTGCTTG
The DNA here is from genome assembly GCA_032357445.1 of Enteromius radiatus. Lineage (NCBI taxonomy): Eukaryota > Metazoa > Chordata > Actinopteri > Cypriniformes > Cyprinidae > Enteromius > Enteromius radiatus. The sequence goes on along the minus strand of JAUCMS010000052.1, from coordinate 13,614,188 downwards.
AATTTTTAAGAACTGCAAGACAAGATGAGATTGTGCAAAGTGTCAGGGCAATGAAAAACCTTTTCAGAATTCACGGCTTGACTTTTTCCCTGGAATGTTTGCTCTAGGCTTCTACAGGGAGTTCCTCAATGAATCCAACACTCACAGGACTCTCACAAGATAAGATAAGCCAGAATTGAACACAGCCCATCAGAGGCCCTACAGGATACATGGATGTATGTATCAGTGTTAAGAAAATACACTGTCTCAGCGTTGAACTGATAAATCTGACATTTTAAAGCTAGGGAGGCAAACAGTTCCCTTTACTAGGCACTTCTCTAACAGCGTTCGACCTCTTTAGTGACCATAGGGTCAGCTGGCTTGTCAAGTGATGATGTATAGCGTTTAAGCATTGGACACCTTTCGCTTCAGCCTGAGGAGATTCCTATACTCGGGCAGCTATGTCGTGTTTGTTGGTGATAGATAGAAGGATCTCCTGGAGCATCCCGATACGAACAATAGGCTTGTCAGTGGCTTCCTCATACAAGTGGCAAATGGCATGCTGCCACTTGACAAACTATTTCACTACAGAAGTATGGAAACTAACACAGTACGAGTCTTATACTGAAATTAAAACATTTATGAATTGATGGTACCCTGTTTCTGCCACTGGATAAAAAAAGAAAAAAGGTAATTGCGACTATCTCACAAACTATTGCTAAACTCACAATTGCGAGATATAAAGTTTGAAATTCTCCGAAATGCGAAAAGTTAGAATTGTGAGAAGTCACAATTACCTGCTTTTTTTAAATTTACGGAGATTCTGGAAACGATTAAAAAAAAATACAAATCTGCATTCAAATGATTCAAAGCTTGCATTGAGAGAACAGCACTACATCATGTGCGTAGACTTGATGATGGGTTCCCACCCAGTCTACATGCATGCTTCAGTTTTATACGACAAAGCTGTGGTAGGCCCACCGTTCATGAGGATCAGAGACCAAATGTGCAATCGATTGATTGTTTGCATCCATGAAACTCTTTGCTAGAAATTGCCCTCACCCCAGCCCTTGCTCATAATGAAGAGCAGACATTGAGAAGCTTTATTTGCAGTATAACAGGCCCTGGCATCTTTTGCAGACCAGTGTAAGGGTTTTTGCACCCCTAGGCTCTGGAAAATGAAATTATGGAAAGTTTTCAATACCTTCCATGTTAGACGGAGCATGATGGGCTAATTTTGGGAGTGGCAGCACAATAGGAGATGCTTCTTGAAGGAATGGCGAGGTAAAAGGGGGACTGCTCACTTAGCTAAATTGAGCGTGCTTCATCCTTCAAAAGTCTGTGTTTACGGAAGAACAAATGAAAGCATTTCACAGTTGGTGCTCAGGAATCCCATAAGCTCCTCCAGAAATGCCATTCCTACAGTAGAGCTGGAAAATGGTATTTAATCATAAATCAGAAAGTGCTGAAATTAAGATATGAAAATTATATTGTAATTGAAGGCTTTTTGACAGATCAGATTTCTGTAGAATACAAGCTGAAACACAACATCTAAAATAAAATAAAAAAAGCTTTAGCACAGTTTTTTTTTCTGCTCAGCTATTATTAAGTATTTATCTTGGCAAATATTTCATATCAGACATCATCGGTTAATGTTTCTGCTTTTCAATGCTTTATAAAGTTTCAAAGACCACAGTGTTATATAGCAACCTTGCGGTATTTTCATGCTCGGTTCAAATCATTAAATGTTTTTTTTTTTTTTTTTTTTGCTGTAGTGATGAGAATTGCAAAGCATCAAAGCACTTATGCTTCTGAGTTGCTCTGATCTATCAACCAGAAAAATATGTAGAGGCAACTTCAAAGGCCAGATTTCTGTGAGGGGGCCACTCATATAATGTCACTACACTTATTCCTGAACCTAAGGTAAAAGGTCCTTTCAATCCTGCATGAAAATTGGTTTTATGAAGAAATAATTTCACAAGGAAATTATGACAAGCACCAATATCCTCACCTCTTTATACTTGTAAGCAATAAAAATGTCAAGCATTTAAACAGCATACTACTCTATGCACGATCAAGTCATACGGTTTATTCAGATTTGACAAGTTTGGAAAAGGTTAACCTGTAATTTAGTCAACTTGAAAGCAAAATTGCCACCCACTGATATAGAAAGAGACACTGAATTACCCTTTGAAAAAACTTGCACTGTATTTGAGATTGGTCTGCTAATACCACTAAATTTCTAAATTTATTAAATAAAATATTACATAAAATACTATCATAGTAAAGCATAGTAGAAAGAGTAGGCCATAGTGCATCATTTCAGCTGCAGAAAACAGAAGATCAAAAGGCACAGAGGGAGAATCATAACCCCTCATTTCAGGTCAGGCTAATTTCAAAAGCCTTAAAGTTGGAATGTTAAATTGTGGGTCGGCAACCAATTCACACCCTTTTGGTTGGACTGCAAAAGGCTTCCAGCTGAAACCAGTTACAATAAGACATCCCGCCAGAACCAGATCAACTAAGCCCTGCTGGAAATTGCAGGAATCCTCACATTTACAGACTCTTCTTGCCAAGATAATACAATTTTGCCATATCAATTTAATGAGGGAAACTCAGTTTAGTGGCTGAAACCTGCAGAGAAGGGCAGGGAGACAAGAGGGAAGACAGAAAGAGACTGTCTTACACGGCTAGAAATGGGAAATTAGGACTGCATTTTAATATATGAAACATCACCAGGCTCCTATTGAATGGTTCAATTAATTCAGCTTTCTTTTCCTGCATAGACAGCAATGCAGAAACTAATACGCCTAAACCTAAACCAGATCAACCGATCCAACAAGGCCCAAAAAATGTAGTAAGAACACTGTTAAACTGAGTAACTGTATTCATGTTGCTTCTTAAAATTAAGGTTGATTATGTCACAAGGACTTTTTAACACCTTACTACATTTCTGGGCCTTTACAATGCAGTGTGTACAGAAAGTCCTCAGATTTCATCAAAAAATATCTGTGTTTTTTTGAACGGTGTTCTGAAGATGAATGAAGGTCTTATGGGTTTGGAACCACATAAGGATGAGTAATTAATTTTGATCAATCAATGGTTGAACTATTCCTTTAAGAGCAAGGAGAATCAAACAGCTGTTAAATATACAGTCTTAGAAGGCAGGGTGTATCAAATCATAGAATGCTCAAAAGGCCTAATTTTATCATAAGTGTAGCTTCTTAAAACTGGAATTTCCCAGGTTTTGTTTTGTTTTTTGTAATAGCAGCCTTACATGCTTTTTTTTTAATTCTGAGGTTGATACTAAATGTCATTCACAAACCTACCACTAAAGGTACTCAAAAACATTGGCAGAACATTGTGTACTGTATCTCTCAAAGACTTAAACGATGGGTGCAGCATTAATTGAAATGAAATTTGTGCATGCGTTGACAAATCCAACAATAGCCTTATATTTGGCGATGAACAGCTACAGTTATTTGAGATAAAGGTTTTTAAAATGCAACAAGGGCAAGAAAAATAAAATACTGACAGTTCTAAGAGCAGTCAGAGATCACAGTAAGGTTTACCAATATATTTATTTTAGTTGCCTTTGATCAATAGGTTTCATCTGCTCACTTTCCAAGCCCAGCAGTCATTGAAAAATGATAGACCAAAGCAAAAGCAAGCCATCTAATGTTTGAAAAGTGTCTAATCTCCAGTCAAGGTGCTGCTATATGGCCAGGCTTCTACAGTAGCTTTATGCTTTATGCAACTGAGTTGTGCTGTTTCATAGCTTGAAGTATAACACACTTTTTTCTTTCTTTTTCTTTGGTGGCCTTTATTCTTCAAAAGATTCATGGAATACTATGGCACATATCTGGGATACAACAGAAATTGTTTTCCAGAGTTTTACCCACTAAAACCACATACAAGGCCCATATAGACCACTCCAAGTACATTCGATTTAAAAGTAATGTCTTAAGTGAAAGTCCAGTATTTCAGTAATAATGTTGAACTAACTGACTGAATAAATTGCAAGTTCTCTAAAACATACAGCGAATTAAGGGATAAAAGTCTCCCAGCACTCACTAAAAAGGTTTGGTTGCTATGTGATTAAAGCGCAGACATAATCAAAATAGAGTATGTAATGTTTTTAACTTATATGAGACTTGCCAGTTTTCAGAGCAATAACCACACCAAAAGCATTACCCACGTCATGTACGGCCATATTTTCCCATAAGTGATAACAGAAAGTCTGCCAGAACAATGAAGGCGGGATTTCGAGGGGCAGAGTTGCGTTGGCTTCAGATGTTTCCCCTCGGGACCATCGCTGCCAATTCACTCTGCTTCACATTGTTATGCATCCAAGTGGGGGGTCAGTGACAAGGAGAAACGCAACGAACCCATTAGGGCTCCATACCACAACCCAACAGACTGCGATTCAAACTGGTTCTGTCTCGAGGCAGTCAGGACCTGCTAAACACAAAGCCAGTCAGGGGCTGTAATGACAGCTGAGATGTGATCCCTCAGAGGTTCTTTGAGCTCCGTGGTGGAGGGTGAGATCAGCATTCCAGATGCCATTTATAGACCCTCGGGATTGTTAATCAAAGACGTTCGCCACAAGAGATAGTGTAAGATATCATCGAAACCACATCAAAACACCAACAAAGAACCACACTGTTATACATATGACACCCCAATATGATTCCAATTAGCCTTAATGTGTGATGTACAGTGAACAAATTTGTTGAATAAAGAGCGTGCCCATAATTTGAAGATGAAGTGGTTACATGTCAGAGATGAAAACAAACAAGGTGAGCGTTTACAGAACACTTTATGTAAATACAAGAATTCTCTTTAACATAAGAGAGAGAGCAAGTGAGCTGCATAAAAATGGTCATAATGATTTTATTTGCAAAGCTAAGGCAGGAAACATTTATTTGGTAATAACAGAGCCATGGCAAGAGTAGACAACTTAATAAAACAACACTAAATAAATGCTATCCAAGTATACCCACAATGCTTTTCTGCATACTTGTGGAGGGCTCACAATAAGGATACATGTTCTGCATAACATTTTTGCAGTTGATTATGAATTAAATTCCATCAAAAAGCTTATACCTTTAAAAATGCTTTTTTTGATGATTAAACAACTGTTTAGGATACTTAGTGAATCACTGTAACTTGTATAATACTGTAAGTTGCAAAAAGTGTAATTTCTATTCAAACTTGGCCCTTATCGGTTTAAAATGTCTTTTAAAATTAAACCTAAAAAAGCTGCTTACCAGTGACAGCAATGATCTGTTTAAGAAAATAAAATAACACAAAAATAGTCAAAGCTGATTTTAAAACTGCATAGTGATCACTGGCTGAAAAAAAAAAAAAAAAAAAAAAAAAAAAAAAATGATGTGTCTGAATTGATTCATGCAGAAGTGGTTGAAACTAATTCAGACCATGGACCTAAATGATTTCAGAGTACTTTGGGAAATATTCCATACACCAACGCATTTAGTCTCCCTTTCAGAGCAATTCATGTTTATTCCTTCCAGAATGTGTCCATACGTGACCTCATGAGCCCCTGGCACAAATATACTTGTCACAACCTCCAAGACATTCAGAACACATATGGTACCAGTTGTCAAATGTAACATTGAGAAAGTCATCCCATTTAAATTGGAGGTGAAAATCCAAGGAAATCCTAGATCAGTGAAAGACTTCAGACAGAGTTATTCTGAAAACACATGTATTTGAGTAAGGAAGAAGTTTTAATGATGTTTAATCAAAAGATCTTAGGGTCATAAAAGTGTCTCTTGAAAAATGGCGGGTAATAATTTTCTTTGCACCCAAAAAGTATTCTCATTTCATGTCACATGGACTATTTTAAAGATGGGTCAGAAAGCTTTTGGATTTCATTAAAAATATCTTAATTTGTGTTCTGAAGGTCTTACAGGTTAGGAACGACATGAGGGTGAGTAATCATTCCTGGGTGAATGTCATTTCTCAATGTCCTCTGGGCTTCTAATATGTCCAATTTATGTGAATGTTAAAGAAATTTCTAAGGGAACTTCCCATTTTATAATTTGGCAAACAACATTGGAACATTGGCTAGCTACTAAATGTTCTCTGAAACAAACAGTGACAATTAAAATCTAGACGAATGTCCAGCTAAAATGTTTCACAAAACAGTCTATGAATGTTGCACAAACATTTTCATTAGAACATTTCCAAAAACCAGATAACTTTAAATAACATCTATTGCAAACATTACTGAAATGTTCTCTTACAAATTTGCCAGAAAATTAGTTAACGTTCTGAGAATGTTCCCCGTTAGCTGGGAGGTAGCACATGCATCAGTGAATAACGCTTACGATGCGGAGGAAGAATGAAAATGGCAAAAACAGGTCTCTCCAAAACACAAAGAAAAGCCATTAGGTATAAATGTTAAGAATGGCAGAATTCAGCACACTAAAGCAGAAGTCTGTTCTTTCATAAAAACGTCAAAAGTTACACTACACGCAAACAGAGGGTGACATTCTCATCATGCCTTGGGGGCAAAAGAGTTTGCAATAAAATTCAACTGCTGCCCGTGCCCAAGTCACAAACCCTGCAGTTTGTGTGCATTGGGCCTGCATTGCTTTATATTGAACTACACACTGTCGTTCTGTTCTCTTGACTTTATGCAGCTTTACAAATGTTTCCAGACACTTTTACTGTGGCTTTCTGGCTGCGACTCTAAGGCTGGGAGGATGTGCTATTAATTCCATCAAGGGGACAGGCGAAGCACACGCACAAGCTCAGACATTGAACAGAACGCCTAGGAGTTTTAAAAAAGGCCTTGTGATGATCTGAAAAAGAAATGATGCACCATAAACACCCCTTCACCAGACATTTTCATACAGTATGTAAAAGCTAGAGAACGAGAAGCAGAACACTCTAGTACTAAACAGCACAGCACAAGCAGACAGAGGGGCACAGATCCAGTGGGACGGCCCACCTGTTACTGTGGTTATGAGACAAGACTGCTCGAGGAGAACAAAGTGGTGGGCTGGAGAATGCTTTAAGAGTCTGGTTTGATGTCAAAAGACACTACAAGGCATATGAAAAGATCATTCGCTTGCCCTTCGCTCACTGGATTTACAGCCCACATGACATCCACTGTTTAATATGCATTGCTCCGAACATCTGGATTCTGTGGTGTGAGGGGAAAAGAAAATGCATTTTAGCTTTCAGCCAAGCAGGCTTTTTATTGTAACAATTAAGAACACTGCTCTGTCATTAATGACCGTATTTCATTATTTTTGTATGATTTATTGGGTCATGGTTGTTTTTTTAGTGTCAGGGGTTGATTGATTTATTTATTTATCAATTTTTTGTTGTGTTTTATGTGCTTTGAATCACCGTTTGGCATTCTAGTGGACAGCTTTATTTACAGTATTTGAACTGCACGGACAGAAACATCACAAAGGCTTCACTTAACTTGACAAAATTTAAAAGGACAAAGACAATAATATTAACAGGATAAATGGAAGTGAATAATGAAGAATTGCAGTCAATAAAAAGTGGATATCCTTTGTGTGAGAAACAAGAAACATAACAAATAATAATGAAAATCTTATCCATCCTAACGGTCTGTGGAGCGATTCATATAGAGTCATAACTTTTCAATGAACCACTCGGTCTGAATGATTTGTATGCTGTTGTACAGCTATAAAGGAACAACCTTTGCACGTTTTTTTCTGAATGAGTGCATATTACATGATAATTTAAATTTGTCATCTTGGGGTTGAGTATTTTATTAATATTATTAATTTAATTTAATTTATTATTTAATGTTTTATGTAATTTTATTTAATATTTTAACTGAATTTTTAATTTTAACTTCATTATTTAATTTAATTTTATTTCTTCCAAACCTAGAGATCAACAAGTGATCAATAATCACCTGAAAAATACACAAACAACTGCATTGTAAACGTCAGACAAAGAGTTGATCTTGAACTACACTGACGCAGTGAACTGATAAAATGAAAAGGAAACACATTATGAATGTTTCTTCATAACGCACTTTGCATGCACTGCCAAAATGTGACTGGGGAAAGAAAAAAAAAAAAAAAAAAACATAATGGGGCTTGTCTTCCCTTAAATAGCCCTTAATTTAATTTGGCTTCTGCTATTTATCCTACAACTTTAAAAGCGAGCCATCAAAAACATTTATCAGACATCCTATATTTAACAGCGACTTTAAGTATCAGGCATTAGCCGTGTGAAAAATATGAACCATTTAAAATGCTTCTGCCTCTCCCATAATACTCAAAAGATTCAAGCGTCCCATGCGCGAGCAGTGTGTAAGCAGTAACAGACACCCGTTTAGAGACACCGAAGTGTTTGTTTTCATAGCCTTGGGATAGAGACATCTGAGCAGCTCTGTGGGGAGACAGGAGTGGATGGGAGTTAGACGATCCAACTTTTACCACCACATCAATGTATCTCCTCTTCCCTCAAACATATGACCTCCAGTGTTAGTTCAGTTCTGTTTAAACTGGCTGCCCTAATTAACCAGACTGACTACAGGAGAATAACTAGAGGTCTTACTACTGGAGAAAGTACATGATTGAGTGTGAAAACAGGAAAGAAACACAGAACAGAAAAAAACTTGTGAAATTCAAGTCACATTTTGTCAGAAACGTGACCCATTACCTTCTAAATGGAAACTTTCGAGGTACCAATCTCAACAGCAATAGATCATTTGTTTAACATTTCAGCACCAGGTGTTAAAGTAATAGCTCGTAACTTTCAAGCCAACCACCAGAAGATTTCACAATCTAATAGGTGAGACAGGCCTTAGCCTTACAGCAGAAGCACTGTTGGAATCTCATAAACACAAACAAGCGTGTTACTCACTGCTGGACTCTCATGTCAAACCTTTTCTCGAAAATACGCCCATTTATAAACCACATTTTACAAACCGAAGTGGTCAGTCAAATTGGTTAAAAAAAAAAAAAAAGAAAAGAAAAAGCTGCCAACAGAAATTTTCACCTGTGTATACAGCATTTGACTTTGGTAGAACTCGTTAAATTTGAGAGCAGCTGCAGATTTTCCACAGATCATAAATTCATCCAGGCGTGTGCCATTTTTCGATGCCTCGAGGCTGCTTTACCAACCACATCGGATGAAATTTAAGCAAGGGATTTTGCTGACAAACACACTCTTTCACTTTGTTTTCTCCATCCGTACATTCTTTGTCCTCCACCCATTTCTCATGGCTGCTATTCTGTCTGTGAAAATAAGCTAAGTTCCCGTCTCTCACCCCCATGACCTCACAGACTGCCGCTTAAGTACGTGCTGAGCAAGATCGCGGCTGCCGAGCTCAGGTGTCTGCACTCTGCGTCACCCTCCAGATGTGAGCTTCTGTCACAAGGGCTCTATTAATCTATGATGGGCCTGTCAGCCATGTTTCTGCCTCCATCAGCTTGTGCATTGTAAAGCGCCCCCCCCCCCCTGCTCCCCTAAGTCTGCTGATATGAACACTTACGCCCAAAACTCTATTTTGTTTAGGAAATGAGTCATAAATTAGGGGAGCTCCCAGCCAAGGTCTGGGGAGGAGAGTGGACAGAGAGGGGTCTGTGACTCTTGCCGGCGGGGGAAACACATCTCAGCCATCCTTGAGGGAATCGGACCACCGCAACACCCCTAAAAGCGCTGCCATGCATTTGAGGAATTTTCATGACTGAGGAAATGCTGACATATTGTGCCTCTGCCAAAATGAACTCGATTTTATGTTTTGTGTAAAGCATGTGCAAAATGAAGAATGTGATGGCCAATGTAAATGGATGTGATACTGCGTAGCAATAACAAAAGCCAATTAAGACATTACAAGTGAAGTGTATTGGAATGGATTTTCATGTTCATATTTGATAAAAGACAAATAAAACAAACAGTTAATATACAGTGCCTTGCAAAAGTTCTCTTTTTTTTCCTTTTACAGTTTATGTCGCTGCCTTACAGTATTAAAACTACACTCCATACGCCATACTGACAAAAGCAAAAACAGAAAACTTTGTACAGTAAATGCATTAAGCATAAAAAACGCAAATACTTTAATCACGTAAGTATTCATACCCTTAGCTAAATATTTAGCCTCAAGTCTCTTGTTTGATTAGACAAACTTTGCTCATCAGCTTTGCTCTCTTCTCCTCACCTCTTCACCTCTCATCAGGTTTGATGGGGTCAGATGCATATTTTCAGGTTTTTCCAGAAATGTTTGACTGGGTTCAATCCCAGACTGTGGCTGGGGCACTCAAGGACATCCACAGAGTTGTCTTTAAACCACTCTTGTATATTTAGGTTCATTGTCCTGTTGGAAGGTCAACTCCTGCCCAGTCTGAGGTTCTGAATGCTGTGGAGTAGGTTTTCATCAAGCCTTCATCAATATTTTGGTGCACTGAGCTTTTCTTCTACACCGCAGCATGAGGCTCCTACCAGCACAATTTACTGTTGGAATGTTACACTGCAGGTGATGAGCAGTGTGTGGATTCCTTTAAACATTACGCTTAGAAATTAGGTCTCTTTAGACCACAGAACCTTGTTTCTCAGAATCTGAGGGTAATTTAGGTGCAAATTTTTAGTGTGTTTTTATGTCTTCATTAAGGAGGAGATTGAGTCTTGTCACATAAAGCCCAGATCAGTGGACTGTTGCAGTGATGTTTGTACTTCTGTAAAGGTCTTCTCTCTCAAGATATGATCATGGATCTCAACTACAGTGATCATCAGCTTCTTGGTCACCTGTCTAGACAAGGCCGTTCTCCATCAGTTGCTTAGTTTGGCCAGGAGTCCAGCTCTAGCAAGAGTCCTGGTCGTTTCAAACTTCTTCCATTAAGAGTAACAGAGACTATAAGGTTCTGTGAGCCTTCAATGAAGCAGAATATTTTTCTGAACTCTTTTGTGGTTTGACACAAACCTGTTTCTGAGCTCTACAGGCAGTTCTTTTGACCTCAGGGCTTGGGCATTGCTCTGATATGCCGTATCAGTTAGACCTTAATAAAAGCTTTTATTAAGATGTGTGAGCCTGTCCAGATCATACCCAGTCAATAGAATTTGCAGATTAATTCAGTCGAAAGTGTAGTAACATATACAAGCCTTATGAATTTTCCTATGGTAAATTCCAACTGTCCCATATAAGGGTATGCATACTTATGCCATGGAAAGTTTTTTTTTTTTCCATTTTTAATAAACGTGCAAAAAATGTTTTGCTTTATCATTGATGTGTATGGGCTGTTCATTCTCATGTGGAGAAAATGTAAATTAAAGCAGTTTAACAAAGGCAGCAAGATAAAAAGTAAAGAAAATTAAGGGGTATGAATACTTTCGCAAAGGCACTGTATATCCATTATTGATTAGCAAAATACCTAATAAATACATAAATCTTATGACAGACAGACAGACAAAATTACTCAAAATTTGCATAAAACTGTGTGGAATATGTATTCAAATGTAGCCCTTGGTGCAAAATATTAAACCCCTAACTTCAAGAAAGCAATAATAACCATAAAGCTGATCTTTATGAACTGCTAATTCATAATCTACTGTATTTGGGGTCCGTTTTCTAGATTTTGAAGTGCTCTCAATACAACAGACAAACTACATAAAACTGAGCATTTGCAAAAGCAAAGCTCAATTGTGCTTGCATTTAAAAAAAATCCTTTATCCGAGAATTTACCATTCCAGTAAATGGCCCCTGAGGGAGGTTTATAAACAAAACATTAAGAGGACGGTGAGTATAGAGATTGGATACATTTCCTACATTCCTCTGTCCCTTCGGTCTATAAACATGTGGGTTTATTTTGTGAAGGTGCATGGATGCATGCTCAAAAGCATCCTCTGTGCGACGTCTGCGTCAGTTAGAGATCTGATTGCAGAGGCGTGTTATATCTAGCGGTCTGAGGCTGGAGGCGGTGTTGTGAAACTGGAAGGTAACACTCCGTGTAACCGACTCGGGTTTTGTATTATGGACGTTCTGGATTATAAAACAGGACTACTGCATGGTGAACGGCTACCCAAGCAAATACAAAAGAAGTCTCTTCCCATTCTTTCGGGTGCATGACACTATGCTCAAATGGGTGTTGAAATAAACCGAATCCCCAGGAGTTGTCTCCAGGTTGTAATGTCTGCCCGCTGCCTCCAGGTCTTTCCGAGAACGGCGGTCGTTTGACGGCTCCCAACGGCCCTCCACCCTGGCTAGAACAGAGTGTTAGCAACCCTTTATTTGTTTGGAGTTTATTATGGTGCTGCTATTTAACACACATTGAGCCGGTTGACTCCTACACACGGATTCGTTCGCTCTACCCACACCTCAAACACGAGCGCCGAGGCCTTTCAAACAGTGCAGAGGTTGGGCCATCAAACCGTGAGAGTCTGGGAGACATAAACACAGAGTGGCTGTTGATAGTAAGATTTGCGGTGTGTAATCTACTCAGCAACTTCAACACTGGAGCTGTTGAACTCTTAGCATAACAGTCTTTTCCCAGCAATCCTCCCATTGAGAAGCTTTTATTTATTGGCCACTCTTAAAACGGGTTTTAAAGAGATGTTTCCGACTGTAAACTACTCAACACACCTGTCAGAGAAGCTCCATTAGGGCACAAGTTATTGGGGTAGAGTGCTAACAGGCTAGTAAACCCTACGTTAGCGTATGTTTAACAGGAGACTGTTTAAAGGAGGAAATGATCGTAGAGGAGAGCTTCCAATAACTTCTGGGTTCTAATGGTCTTATCAGGAGGTTGCGATCATGGGTAATGAGCTAATGTAGTGCTTTTGGCACTAGGGTGTAAGTTCTTGAAAGTTTGATCAGTTACTTGGCTGATTTAGAACCAGCTTCTCACACGAAATGTTTGCTTTAATTGCGGAAACAACAAAAATACAATAACTCTGAAAGCTCTGTTCTCAGAGATAACTATGACCTCTGATTTTAAGGCTGGGTTTTGATTTTGATTTGATTCATAAACTTGCAATTTGATTCAACATGACTTACATGAGACAGGATATGGATTTTGGTAAACTATAGTGCTTTTAACAAACCTTCAGAATATTACTCATGTATATTTTGTGCCGGAACTGGTTTTAAAGTGGAGGCGATGATCAGTTAACGCATATTTCGCTCTGCCGCTTCTCTTGAACTGAGGTGCTATAGAGATGTGTCACTCCACACATTCAACACCAAAACTGAATTTATCGTTTGAATACGGTACTAAAATGGACAGAACTGGAGACTTAATTTGAATCAACTCCTGATAGACTTTAAATCATGAAATGTGAGTCAAATACCAGAATACAATCCAGACCGAATGAAGCAATGCCAAAGCTATTTAACCATTGGTAAACATTATCCAATAATGACACCAAGTTATAATATTTTGATTACAGATGACAGAAAGTATTCTTTTTAGAATAACATGCACCAATGAATTGCTCACAAGAACATTCATTTAAATAAAAAAAGCATTCAGTTTTGACATCATGTTGACTTTAAATCACCCTTTAAAATTTATACCACTGCTAATTTATCCCATGGCAGCTATACTAGCAAAGGTTTTGTACAGCCATTAAGAATTAGCTGACAGATGTCTAAATGTTTGGATAGATTCTGACCACGTAGGAAATATTACCAAATGTTCGGACGACATTAAATCACTGTTAAATAAACTCAGACGATATTCAAACAAATGCTGGTCAGTTTCCCTTTTAAAATGCCAACTCATATCCACTTTAAAAGAAGGGGAAGCAGTGGCAGGACACACAATGGAAATTCAGTATGGACTTTACACGTGTTCTCCCTTGGTAATCCACATAAAGCACTTTATTTTTGGAGATCCCCAAGGGATAAACTGTGACCAACTGCTTGCAGCAACACAACTTTATGACCACTTAAATTCTGCGGCAGTCGATTTAAGAGTGGGTGTGTGCACAGGATAAGCAGACAGGTAAATCACCTTCATGGCGAGTCATAAGACTTCATTTGTTTACGCCACTCTTGAAACACTGCAAATTAACCTTCTAGACGTCAATAGAGCATTGTTGTCTGCGGTGGAGATGTTAAGAGCACAAGGAAAGTTTTATTAATGACTGCTGTTAACCATGTAAATACTGTAACTCAGCATTCAAATGTGTCCGAGGAAATTCTAGGCCAGCTCAATGAACAATTTGGCAAAGACATTTTTAAAATAAGAAATAAAAATGTTAAAAATGAATATATACAGTAAAAGGCTAAACTATAATTCTTATAGCTAAAATAAGGCATTAAATAAACAAATAAATAAAGTTTATCATAATTTCTTTACACACAAACTTTAGCAAAAATTAAGACTCCATAAACTTGTGTTCAACAAGTTTACTCACTTATTCAAATTTATTATTAATAAAACCTTTTCTGTCAGAACAAATTTTTATATTTTCTGTCTGGTTTAGGAATACTAAACCATTGGGCTGTTTCATAAAACAGGTTTACCAAATAAGTTAGATTTATTTCAGTTAGCCTGATTTATTGTCAATTTTGGTTTAAAATAAGTCAGACTAACTGAAATAACCCTGGTGTGATAAAAAAAAAAAAAACAACACTGAAAACAAATATATTAACTAAAATAAAGAGGAAATAATTTATAGTTATTAGTTAAAAAATAAACTTAATAAATATACAAATAAAATAATAAACTTAAATTAAAATTAGAAAATTGCCTTGGGAACTAAATGAACTAAATTTCTGTATGTAACACTTAAAACACTGAAATTCCTAAATAAACTAAAAATGAAAGCTTATGAGAATCTTATGAGAACAGTTAAACCTGGCTTGTTGTCAAAAAGGGTTGTTTTCTGATAACCACAGCAGTTTTATCATATTATAATAGGGGTGGGTTAAATGCAGCTGTAACTCATACATATGCATCTGAACTGGCCTGTTCCTCTTTTATCTACTTTTTGTGAAGTTCTCACAATTAGGCTACATTAGCATTTTACTGGCAGCTGCTGCGGGAGGTTGGTCAGGTAATACAACAGGTAATAGAACACAGGTTGGGGAGGAGGAGAGGAAGTCAGTAGATGAGAATGATGCTAATAACCTTAACGGTGGTCATCATTGTTTGGGACATGCTGGGAACCTATGCAAGAAATAAAAGAAAAGTAACTTTTGCTAACATCAAGCAGACTTTAAGCCAGGTTTCAAAGAAAGGAATCATTTAATGCTGGCCATCTGAGACTCTTTAAGGGAAAAAAAGCCATACAGAGTCAAATGTAAAAGGTGAGATCAAAGAGTTGCAATTTAAAATACATTTAAATAGAAATACAAACATTTTCCAGTTGAACTAATATTTCACAATATGACCATTTTTACTGTAAATAAATGCAGCCTGAATATAAAAGACCTATACTTTTTTTTATATATATATATAAAAAAACAAAATTGTATTCTAAACATTTGGCTGGTAATGTGTGTGTGTGTGTGTGTGTGTGTAAATCTCATACAACATTGTATGATGTAAATCGCATTCAGCAAAATAACATGCCAGAGTCTCTTTAATAAAAGCGCAAATAAATAACGTCCTCATTATTTGGTTAATAGTCCTAAATATTTGGTTGCAGTGTTAAAAGGCTGCCATAAAATTCGCCCACAGATGAGCTCATGGTTTATGTGGAGATGTCCTTCCTGTTTCATCATCTGTCTCATGCTCAGAGTTTAAAAACCAACCCACCCATAATCCATCATGCCTTAATTTTACCATTTGTGTGCAGTAAACATGAACAAAATATGTATAAACAGATGTTATACAACATTAGATGACTTGTATATGTCTTGTATGTTCACATATGTGGACGTGAAGGTATTGCACATCTTTTGCTTTATATAGAGATGTTTCACAGACATCTATACATACAAGATAAATGCCATTCCTTTTCTATAAAAGACCTAAAAACAAAAGTATGTTCATTGTCCTTCGTAGTTCAGAAGTTATTTATGGGGAGCTGGCATATATGTGGATTCTGACAGCATTCCAGAATGAATGAGAGTAGTCTGAGCCAGCAAGTCACTGTTTGTTTAACCTCGGATTAATAAAACTCTACAGCAGGCCTTTACAAATAAATGCTTCTTCAGCTCAGTCTGAGCCCCCATCCACCAGCTTTGATTTAAAAGGCAGACAGAACGTAAAGGATTCTTTCATGTCAGCAACCAACACATGAACATTATAAATGCAGCCAATTCAAGACGCAAGATGGCAAGTTAGATTTATCAGCTGTAGTTTGCCATCTTGGTTTAATCTGACTTTATGGCATTTAAACTGTAAGGTGGTTGATAATGTGAAGCATAAGCCATGCAGGCACTTGGAAGAAGCCAGATCTACTGAATGTGTGAGCCATGTGTCTTTTTGTCTGAACACCATTTGAAATTAAGCCTTAAAAACAAAGCCAAATATTGGTATTGCTAAGGTTCCAATGGCGTTGACAAGGTTAAAACACAGAAAGCTAATAATGAGACATGTGAAAACAGAAAAGGAGAAAGATGGACAGCTAAACAAGACCCGAGAAAGTTCCCAAAGCCCAAGTCCTTAGGTCAGTTTAGAAGTGTACCGAGTCAAGCTACGTCTGCATTAGCAGCTCTTACAAAAACAACTTCTACATTCTAGAAAGGCAACACTGACCTCATTCCTACCAATAGACCCCAGTCCTTTGTTTTCTATGCTTTACCCCCAAAAATGTGGCCTTTATCCATCTGCGTGGTTGCCACGACTCTACAAATATGGACAGAATAGGACAAAGAAGAGTCAGGTCAATACATTCGCCCACTGTTGCCCTCATTTCTTTTGCCGGGCTTGACATAAGCAAACAATCCTCTCTTACAGCTTAGCAACTATTTGGACTGCCACACACTGAAGTCACACTTCTATGGGCTCATGACATCCTCAAATTCAGAACATCACCCTTGTGGGTCCTACATTTGTACTGAATGTGTCAGACCAAGGAAGGAGAAAAAAAACAAAAAACTTTTCCCTTCTTTTAACACTGTTTAAATTAAATATCTGGCACATTTGAATGAACAAAATTCTCTTTAGTCATCAAAACAGAATTATTGGTTATGAATAAAGTCAAATAAGACTCACACGAGGCCTTTGATGCGTTTTGTGGGATGTTAAAAAAAATGAACACTTTCATTTTTGAAGAAGTTGAAGCAGAAGTAGAAGAACAACGACGAAGAACAAAGAAAGTTAAGAAGAACAAGAAAAACAAGAACAAAGATTAAACAAGAACAAAAACTACATGAAAAAGAACAACAAAGAAGAGTAAAGAAGGCCAGGTACAATAAGACAAATATAAAAAAGTACATGAAGAACAAAGACAAGTATAAGATGCAGATGAAAAACAAAGAAATACAAGAAGAATGAAGAACAAGACAAAGAAAAACAACAAGAGCAAAACAAAAACAAGGGTAAAAGGACAAAATGAAAAACAGGAAATTATTATTTTGTTAAAAAGTCCAAAATATCCAACTATATGGCTACTACTCAAATTTACTCAAAAATCAACATTTTCCGCAACTGAATACATTTCCAACAAGAAAAAGAAAAAAAGGAGGATGACACCGATGGGAAAGTTCAGTTTCTCCCAATTGAGCAGCCTTGCTTGGATAGATTGAGCAAACATCTCCTTTGTGTGCCCATCTCCTTGCCTCTGATGTGGCCTGACAGCAAGAGCATTATGGGAAGGCTGGTTCCTGCAGGAGTGGTAATGCAGCTGTCTCCTGTTTACCCTCTTCCTCTGGGCCTGGGTATCAATTAGCCAGGCAATGGAGAAAGTGCAATCAACACTACTCAAACGAAACCCATAGCGTGCCAAATGTGAGAACTGAAGACGTACATCTCTTTAAAACAAATGGTTCCCACCATCATGTGTCTGACGAGCAGCCGAAAGTCTTTATGAGGTTTAAGGAATTACTTAAGGATATGAAGGCATTTCAAGCGCTCGTTAAACTTGTTCCATTTGTTTTAACCACCAAGAGAGTGTGAACTCTTCGTTCATCATATAATTCCTCATCTGGCTTAACTGAAATTACATTTGTGTTCCTGTAATTACAAATGTACCTCAATCAAACAGGCTTTCATTTGCTCCAAAAGAAATACTTGATCTAAAAAGGAGTACAAAGCTTAATAAAAAGCTTGTTTTTATAAAAAAAAAAAACGAATTTAGTAATCATCTTGTGTTTTTGCGTTTTAAGTCATATAAATGCTCTTATTGCTGTAGTACATTAATTAAACTGCATGACTGCTATGAAAACAAAACAAATACATTATTCCATATTGCTCTAGTGAGACTGACTTTATGTCTGATTCCAATGATGTGTGTGTAAATTATAACAGTAACTTCTAAATTACTTCTAAAAATTGGGTTTTGATCAGAAAGAATATATTTGTTAATAGTGTTTAAAAGAAAATATTTGTTAAAGCGATAGTTTATCTAAAAAAATAAATAAATAAACTAGTGCTGTCAAACGATTAATCGCGATTAATCGAATCCAAAATAAAAGTTTTTCTTTACATAATATATTTGTATATACTGTGTATATTTATTAAGTATATATAAATACAAA
>JAUCMS010000052.1:13574498-13595499 GCA_032357445.1 Enteromius radiatus | reverse complement strand
AAGTGATCACTTTGATGATTTGGAAAACGACCATGAATCGTTCGATACACGATACGCGTATCGTTACACCCCTATTTGACAGCTCTAAAATAAACAAATAATAATAATAAAAATACATTATTCACTCTCAAGACATTTGTTAATCTTCAAAACACAAATTAAGACTTTTCTGGTTGTATTCGTGAACTCTCCATAGACAGCAAGGGAAGTATCCAACACAGTCTCATGACCAATTCGTATGAGCTGGCAAATTCGTGCTAATTCGTACAAATTCATACGACCTCACTTTTTGTCTAAACCCCAGTGACGAGTAGGTTTAAGGGCGGAGTTATGTGTAGGACATTTGTACAAATTCATACGAATTGGCAACTTGTAAAAGAAGTACAATTTAGCAATAATCGTATGAATTCATACGAGTGAGGTCGCACAAATTCGTACAAATTAGCCACCTTGTAAAATATGTACAAATTGCCATGAGACTGGGCTGGAAGTACCACCTTCAAGGCCCAGAAAGGTAGGGTTAGTCCATGTGACATCAGTGGTTCAACCTTAATTCTACAAAGCTACAAGAATAGTTCATTTGAGTTGTGAAGATGAACAAAGGACTTGCGGCTTTGAAATGAAATGCGAGTAACTGATGACATTTTTAATTTTTAGTTGAACTGTGTCTTTAAATTCTGTAAAAAAAAAAAAAAAAAAAAAAAGAAGAGTGGGAATGATAATGTGATGCCCGAGGCAAATAAGAAAAGCAAATGATTAAAAAATAAATAAATAAAAAAAATTACAGAAGCCTGGTCCCACCCATGCACAGAACAAGTCAGCTGGAAGGCCAAGAGAAGACTACGCTATAAAGACATAAATTACAGCCCAGTCATGTTTCTCCTTAAACTAGTCATTAAGATTTGTGTCCATGTTAAGTGTTACACTGCTAGTCTGGCACATCACCACCTCCTTTCTTCATACAAGCTGCGCGGCTCCCTTAAAACATCTGGATATCTACCAGTTGGGCTGAAATTCAGTCCTTGGCCTCCATTCAGGTGGCTAATCATGAGCTCAGCACTGAGAGATCCTGCTGCACCTTGTGAATAAATGAATCAGATGAAACATTTGATCCATGTGTACTTTGACTCGGTCAAGCCTCTCTCAGGACGTTTCCTTCAAAAAGACCTCACCCAATCAAATTCGCTCAGTTCCGTCCCACAAACTTGGAACTAGGTGGCCTTCGAGTCTCAGATGACCTCCTGAACACTGAGGAAGTTGACAGGGGCAAACCCATTACGGTTACTGCGCTTCACGCTCCAATAAATCAAAGGGAAAATAGTCGAACACACCTCTGGGTGGCCTCAAGAGGAGGGAATCAGTTAGGACAGATGTTTTTGACATTCAGTCTGATTTCATTTAAGGGAAATGAAGAGACAGGAAAACTTCAGCACACCCAAAGCAGACATTTTTATTATTTGCTTGGACATTTTGCTTCATAATAACAGCAAGCAACACGCCTAAACTCCATTGTTACGACGTCTCGGAAACGAAAAGGCACAATAAATGAGTCTGTGTGACAGAATCTTTTGCGAATCTGTCAGTAAAGTCTTAGCCAATTGTCTCCAATGATATTGAATAAGCTTGAAGACAGCCTTTAAAAAAGGTTTCTACATCGCTCACGAGAAACTGAGGTCATATCTTTCCAGCCAGCATCTACTAACATGCACATTACAGCTTTGAAACTCTGCAGGTGCTGGCCAGCTGAAAGCTCTTTTCCACCAGGAAGCTGTAAAAGTCAACTACACCCCTGTTGTGTACTGTGCTGTTATGGTTTTGGTGAGTGGAACCACTTGTGGTTAGTAAACAAGCCTATTCATGGAGTTTGTGTTCAGTCACCTCACAGGCGTCAAGACATTGGTCCACTTCATGATCACGTCTGGAGTTACAACTCAATCAAACTGCAGGAAAAAGATACTCGGGTAACTTGATCTGATCTTACCACAAAATGTGTTTTCAAGTAGTTGCAATTTTATAGCAATTTGTATAACGAAAATGTATTGTGTGCTCTGCCACGCAACTGATGATACGATTAATGTTACCAAAGTGTTCGCAAAAGGCATTTAGGCAAGTAATCAAACCTGACACATTATCCTGTCCACCATAATTTCTGGCAGTTACACAAAGGTATAGAGAACAACTCCAAGCTAGTATCTTACAAAAATAAACGTTACTTTAGCTAACTAAACTAAATAAATGAATAATTTTTGACTATTGTGGGAGTTCAAACTGTTAAACTGTACCTGAGATATATCTCAGTGGAGCTATAGTCCAGCTACAAATGAAATATATTTTGTTTTATGTATACAGTAACTTAATTGTGTTTATATGCATTTCTATTTATATATACACAGTATCTTAATTTCAGTATATATATATATATATATATATATATATATAAAAATAAAAATAAAAACACACACCACAAAAAAATATTAAAAAAATATATTTTTTATATTTCAGATATTCTTTACATTGAATAATAGTATGTATTGTAGCTTTGTATAGCCTCATGTTAAAACATAAAAATTTGTAATTTAAAAAAAAAAACAACTAAAAATTGCTGAATGTCTCCTTTTGAGTTTTACAGATGCCAGTCATATTGGTCTGAATCAAGATGAGGTTGCTTCTGGCTTTTAATTTTTAGGTTGGACTTTCCCTTTAACAATCACTTCTCAAATATGTCCGGATCAGGGCTAATCTAAAAGCCCCCACAAGCAAGTTTGACTAATAACAAGGAGTCTTTGTTTATTTCAGTTAGCATGACAGAAAGATGCAAACTCACTGCAATAGCATCTGGACGAAGCCAAGTGTAGCCTACTTGCCAGAGTTTGTCTTCAAAAAATACACAGCCAAAGAAAACAGCTCCAGCTTTCGAAGTATCATTGCCCTTTAAAACCGCCTGTTTGTCTGTGGACAGATTGACTGCGAGCGAGCAAACGCCTTCAGCTACAACACAAGGGTGAATGAGTTGAGTAAGACATAGAGGCCTCGATCCCTAGCAGCTGAACAAAACATCTGAACCCATTTCACAAAGAATGGTTTAATAAAAATCCAGATGTGCACTTTATGTTCAAGGATATCTTTATAAAATGACCATGAAATAGAACTCAAAGGCAGATTTTCATCCAGTTCTGTCAAAGTTTGCAATATAACGCCAAATTGTGGTAAAGGGAGTACAACCTACAGTATGTGTTTCAGCTTAAGCATGAAACGCTACTGCCTAGAGGGCTTTTAATGTGTGTGTGCCTGAGAAATGATGATTCCCTCATCAGTCCTCGATATTTTACAGTCAATAGAAACATCACCACATTGACCAAGTGTGCTGCGTTTTGGCATAACGTATCATTTAAAAGCCTTACAAATGAGGTAAGAAGAAATAACAAAACAGCTCAATGACATGGAGGGCTGCACAAATAATCCTTAATCTTTCTACTTGAACGAAAAGCACAATTGTTCCCCTGCCTGCTGGATGAAGTGCTGTTGGTTCTTTATTCAAGCAGACATGGTTAAAAAAAAAAAAAAAAAAAAAACTCACGTAACTGCCTGCCAATACACACGCAACTCCCTACGTAAAGTTACACACTTCTGCTACAACTGTCTGCCAGTGCTAGAACTGTGACTCTCAAACTGAACAGTTCATGTTGGTATACTGACCACAAACTCTCACACCTGAAATATTTTGTCTGGCCTAACAACTCAGTGAGAGTAGGCTGGGATGCCTTTGTACTTATTTTGACCTTTGCTCAGCCTGAAATGATTCATACTTGATGCGACCAATCGCACATAGTTAAAATAAGTACATAGCTCATTCAAAAACCTCATGTGATGATTATCGACTCCAAAACGCATCATTTGGATGAGCACATTCATGGATAAACACATTCATGGATGAAATGATTCAGTGGCTCTGTTGAAAGCTACATATTTCTTACTGAAAAGGCCAACGACCTGACCGCAAGTAACTTTGTTGGAAGCTACATGTCAAACAGAAGATCAGAAGTTTGAATGAGCATTAGGCATTAGCTACTGCATGTTAAAGAAACCAAGGTGCGATATGGACAATCTGTGAAATTTTACAATGATGATTTTCACTTGAATTTGTATTATGACATTTGTTTATAGGAAAAAAAGCTGTGAAGCTTCACCCTCAATCTCAATGAAGCAAGAGCAGATTGTATGAAAAAACATGTTAGATTTGGATGTTTTTGTCTAATGTACCACCTTTGGTCAACCCCCCCAAAACCCCCACTGAATTCAATAGGCAAAGCTAGCAGGAACATTAGGCTCTTTCAATAACTTGGCAGTAAGTTGACATCTAATGACTAATATATTCTGGTTAACAGTCCTACCACACTGAGAATGGCTTTGGAGAATGACTGGAAGTGTGTGTGTCATGCACAAAGAAGGGAAAAAAAGCACACACACACACAGAGAGAGGGAGAGAGAGTCCCATGCTACAGAAATCAATGTTTTTTTTTGTTTTTTTTTTTAAGTAAACTAATTCAATAAAATAGCATCAACAATTGTAATCACTTGTATTCAGTAAAATGAAATCAAGATTTATCTTTCCATTTTTCATATCAGCCATTAATTAGCAGTTAATTTGAGCTACTATTGCCCAAAAAAGTAGCCACTACTTTAGAAGATAAAACAAAATACCTTGAAAGATACAGAGAGGCTAACTAGTTTAGCTTAACCAGCTCCAATATAAAGAAATCCTCATTATTTCTGAAAAATGACTCACCTGAAGACATTTAGAGCAGGACCTTAAACAATCATCTAAGCAGCCGTGTTTGGTCAATACTTCCAGTAAACCAGTTAGCCGGAGGGTAGTGCTCCACCATGCTGCTTCAGCCAAAAGACCTTCTGTTAAAAGCTTGATAAACTTCCTCCACTTTTCCAAATAATGGCCCAATTAGAGTGGAAAACCTCAGGATTGTTTGATTATCTGTTCTATCTGCCTTAAGGCAGGTGGATTGCATGCCCCACCTCTGCTACACAAAACATTAATAATGCTGCTCCTCTCAGTGGATTGTTAGCATCAAGCTCATTAAGTGAATGGCAGCCATTTTGAAAGCTACAATATCAAAACGATCTGGATTGCTTGCTACTTTTAACAAATGCAGTCTGATTGCAGAAAGAGTTGCGCAATTATTATTCACAAATAGTGGAGACCAGACAAAGTTGAAAATTGCTAGATAAATAGATAGATACACTTTGTTATTTATAAAACTGTTTATTTATTTTCTGTTGTTTAAAAAATCTGCTGTCTAACTATTGGCTGCTTTTATTATGACTGTATATTGGGTGCCAAATTAAATAAATTATATGTATTATTTTAATCCATTTTAAATATTTTTATAAGCAATAAAACCAATAATATGACTTCCACCACATTGGCACCACCAGAGAATACTGATCTCATGACTTAAAACGTGTGTGAACTGAAGGTTGTGCTTTTGTGGTTTAAATATCTGAACGATACAACTTTTTCTGTTTGTTTTGATGGGTTTTTATTCTGTTTGTGGAGTTCTTCAGGGCTCTATTCTGGTCCTGTTCTCATTGTATGTTTCCTTTGGGTACTATTTTTTCTAAACATGGGGTGTCATTTCAAATTTTACGCTGATGACAATAATCTAACAAGTACTTCTAAAATTAAGTTTAAAAAATTGTTGCCTTTGATGATGTTGATGTTACATTAGCTGTGGAATAACAGCTGAAGACTGTTCTTGACTACATGTTTGTCTTTATATACTTTTTTAATATTCTGAACCTTTTTTAATGTATATATTTTAATAGTATTGTTATTGTTGGCACACGTGTATTGTTTATACCAAAAGATGGCAGGTAGATTTGTTGTAGTCTGAGAGTTATGAGGGTAAATGTGAAAAATGTTACCCCGGCCTCTTCTCTCTCAGTGATTTTGTTGACTTTAGTTCAGAGCACTAAATTGACAGCACATGTGTAGCTAAAGCTTGTGTCCCTACCTGTTCTGCTGGTTGTTTTTGAGGTTTGTCCCAAGGAAATACCATCAGAGCAGATCCTGCCACATAATGCTTCACTCATGCCTCTCTTTGGTCTGACATTCTGGGAATAAAGAACCAAAGTAATGTTTTTCATTTATCGAAAAGGTCAGATGAAACCTGTTCTCTGGGGCCTTTAGATCTCTGAGAGGTCACATGGATAGAAATCAAGCATTGAAAATGAAAAAAAAAAAAAAAAAACTATGTGTAGCTGAATAATTTGTTTTGCATGGAGATAGATAACAGAAAAGCCTTTCAAGCAAGACTTTCTTCAGAGGGAACAGCTGGCTTTCCAAAAAAGATGCCATTCAAACGCGGATGCTGGATGACTTTGTAATGAACAGAAGTTCCACAGCTATGAGAGCTCCTCGGCCTGGCTTTGAAAACAGTTTAACTGCATTTACACACACACACAATGGAAACAGAAGGAAAAGAAGCTGTCCTGGATACTGCTTCAAAGCTTACTTGTACCGATAGATTTATTTGTGCTTTACGTCGGGATTAATTTGATTTAGTTCAGTCGTAAATATAAGGAGTGGAGGTTAGTCAGCTGACCACTGGAGGTGGTCCAAAACCTTCAGGAGAGGGAGAGATGGGGAAAAGAGTGAAACTATAATGTTCTTGGGTGGCCAGGAGTCTTTGACAGTAAATTTCTTCATGGGAAATTCTGCAATAATCCAACGATGGTAAAACAATTATATTACATTTGTATTTTAATATTTATTGTTATTATTATTATTATTATTATATTCGTTTTAACCTTTCTAGACTTGGATATGTCAATGAGTTCAATGCAACACTAATGCAAGATAAATTCATGATTGAATGAGTGAATGAATAAATTTTAACATTTAAAATGTAATTAAAAAAAGAAAGAAAAATGTTTTGTATGTTTTATTTACATATATATATATTACAGTTTACACCTGAATAATGTCAGATTAATGCAACACCAATGTAAAATGAATGAATGAATAAATAAATAATTGTATTTATTAATTGTGACATTTTGTAATTTTAATTACAAATTATAATAAAACAAATAAAAATATATGTTTTATTATGAAAAAAAAATACTATATTTAAATATCACATTTTATTTCATATTAAAATGTATAAAGAACAATAAAATAAATTATAGCAATTGAATTAATACAAATAAATGAAAACAAAGTTATATAAATGTATATATACATAACTTTTTTTTTAAATATATATACAAATATAGTACAGAGATAGAGGCATGTGTCAAACAAAAAAACAAAACACACAAACAAATCCAATACAATTAATAAAATAAAAATGATAGTAAATCAAACGTTAATGCTAATTTATATACAGTATAAATATAGTACATAGATGTATGGAAGGATAGATAAATAGATAGACAGACAGTATCTTGTGCAAATGGCACACATGCTACTATTTACTTATTTTAAATTTGAAATCTTTTTTTGTTTTGTAATGGCAAGTTTGAGTCATGTTTCCGTTCAAGCACTTCCCATCTTCCTGATTCCTGGTAAGGGGATCTATCAGAATGAGATGGCAGACATATTGTAGTTAATGAAATCTTTAATTTTACACAGGAAACTGATGCTTTTACTGGAATTACTCATTTTGTAGCACTAGACCAAGACAATCTTTGAGTAACCACATCCTGTTTGAGAGTGGAGTGTGAAAAAGTATGTGAGGTTTGGCAGGGACTAAAGACCCCAGGAATCAGATGTTTGATCTGGGTGTGGCTGCTTATTATTTCAAGTCAATGCATCTATGCTATGTCTATAGAAAAAAAATGTAATTGCTATTTTTTTTTTCACATTTATTTATTTATTTTTTTCAGTTTATGTTCATATCTCACATTCAGAGTTCTGAAGTTAGAATTGTGTTGGAATTTCTTAATTTTGAATGTATGACAAATGTATTTATTTTCCGTCCACTCCAAAAAATAAAAATAATAAAAAATAAATTAAAAAGCAAATGCAATAAACAACTGAATTATTACTTTTGAGTTTTTATTCATTAATAAAAGCAAATCTGAGGAAAAAAAGTCTGCATTGATTCATGTTTGTACTGTTTAACATTTGCTGGATTATTTACACTACTGTTGATTTTGTTGTCTCATAGTTTTCAAATGATTAGTTTTTGTTTCATTACCAAGTCTAAAAAAGTCGGTGTGTAGCAGTTTCAAGTCATATGCAATGTTTGTGTGTGTGTGAGAGATGTTAGTAGTACTTTAAGAACAAGAGGTTTCAATTTAAACATTTAAGCAATTCAGCTTAAAAGAAGCCATTTAAGCTATTACTTGTATTTTGAATTGTACAAACACCTAACTCAGTGCAGTGTCTGGAAGGCATACCCATCACTGAAACACTTGAAGCATGAACCACAAAATGAGGGCTGGCGATTTCTCAGTAGCGTCAGCTTTGAAAACAACATTTGTCACGCTGGTGGGGAAAATGTGAAGTGTAATCAACCGTAAGCGGGAAAAGATTTCCAGAGATTACAGAAATTGTCAAACAAGTGCAGTTGTTTTGAAATATGTCACCATCGAGTCACATCTCAAACACAGTTGGGTCTGGGTTCAAATCCAGTGAGATTTGAAGGAGATCTGGGTCTTTTCCACTGAAATTTATGGCCAGAAACAAAACAGATGGTGTCTGCCATATCTCACTGTTAAGTAGCGTAACTGCTGCTTGGTGATATTGCTTCAATCTATTTCAGAATTTATCAGACAGAAAGATAGAAATATGCTCCACTGCGTGTCTGAGCTAACCTGACAGGATTCATTTTGCTCAATGGTACATTATCCATGCCTGTAGTTGCGACATAAATAAATACATGACATAATGACATGAGTTTAGTTATATATATATATATATATATATATAAATATATTGCAAAATCATGAACACTGCAGGAAGACACAATAACCTGTTAAGTGTATGAGGTATTAAATCAATGCCACATGCCTTTGTTAAATCCATCAGTTCACAATATATCAACATAGATTTTTTTTTTAATATTAAGGTTTAACTGTGGAATTACTGAAAAACACCTATGATTACTTTACTCTTGATTCTTCTGCATAAAAATCACCAAACCAAGAAACACCTCGACTCATATGAAGCATCTGAGTCAGAATTCCAATGTTCTTACTTAAATATATCTATAGACACAGCAGATATTGAAATTAATAAACAATTTATACTTATATATTCACAGACATGGTTTAAGCCTAGTCCTAGATTAAAATATCTGAGCTGTTTCAACTGAAAAAACTTGAACTGACTGATCTTAAAACATGTCAGCATGCCTTTGTTTTGACTTAAAATACACACAGTAATGTTTTTTTCTAAGGTAAGTTTAAAATATATATATATATTTAAACGTCCTAATTGAAACATAGTTCTCACATGTGGTGAAGGAAGGCATGAAGGCTGATTCAAATTCACAAAATAACAATCCTTTAATGTTCATATACAGGCAAACAGGCAGGGTAGTTCACACATACATAAAGTAACCTTGATACCGGACAACTTATATAGGGAGGACAATGATGGATAATTAACACAACACACCTGAACACAATGACACAATTAACAAAAGACAGAAACTAGGTCAAACTGAGACAGAGCACATGGGGAATGAAAACAACAACAAACAGTCCAGGGGCATTACAGGTCGCCCCCCTCTCGGAAGCTGCAACCGTAGACAAAAAAGAAAAGAGAAGGATGTCTGGAGGAGGTTCAGGAGATGGCCGGGTGACCGGGAGGAGGATGACAAACAGAGTCCAGGGTGGCAATGATGGAGGGAGGAGACAAGGAAGAGACAGGAGGAGTTTGGAGCAGGAGGGACCAAACAGGACCCAGAGCACAGTCATGATGATGTCCAACAGAGGAGCCAACAGAGGGAGGAGCCATGGAGGAGGAGGGACCACTGATTCCAGAGGGCCAACCAACGGTGGTGAAGCAGGAGGAGGAGCCCGAGGCGGAGACAAAGAGCCGATGGGCCAGGCCAATGCCGAGGATTCGGAGGGCCAAGGCGGAGCATATGGCGTCGGCAACTGATGCGGAGACGGGATCCGGAAGGCCACGGTGGAGCCGCAGCAACAGAGGACTGAGGTGGAGCTGGAGGGAAGGAGGAGCCTAATAGAGCCATGAGGGACAAGCGTAGCCAGAGAAGTGGAGTCCTGAGGCGGTGACAACAGAGCAAGGCAGAGCCAGAGGGACGATGGAGCCCGGTGGAGCTGGTGGACGGACGGGCCATGGTGGAGAGGAGGGAGCTAGGAGCCATGATGGAGCCAACGGGTCGGATGGCCGAGGCGGAGTCCGGGACCTTGAGGCTGGAGGTGGAGATGAGGGATCCTCCAGCCACAATGCCGATGGAGACTGGCAGACCCGTGGCAAATCGAGCAGACAGGGCTGAGGGTGAACAACGGGGTTGGCAGATGACAGCGGTGGAATGGACAAGAATGGGTGGGAGGGCTGGTTTTTGTGTTCCATGCAAGGTGCGGGCACTGGAGGGTCCACTTGAGGAGTGGGAACTGGAGTCTCCCAGTCTATGAGGTTCTTCTCCAGTAGCCCCAGATTTACCAGCTCACCCTCAGATCCTCAGCTCTGTCACTCCTATGGGTGATGGCTCGTCAGTCGCATTGTGCTCTGACTCTCTGTCATCGGTGGGCTCGGCTGTGGCTCCGCACAGCGGGGAGTTCGTTGGCTGGGCTCTTTGGTCAGGAGTGGCACTGGCGAGATCATCAATGGGACAGACAGTGAAAGACAAACTACATCTCGTCAGTGTCCACTCCATGAAGGCCGCAAAGTCAGGAGTAGAAGGCAGTTTTTATTATGGGTTATGAAAGGTTCATATTTAAGTTTTGGGAGTCTGAAAAACATGCATGCAAGGGCTTTTTCTAATTATATGCATTTATTTTTACCTTATTTGTTCAATGACTCCCAAACGATTCATTCAACAGTGTTTGTGAGCCTTTAACGCTCCAGAAGCAGCACCTAGTGGCAAAGAATGAATTGGCATTTTCTATCAGTACCAAGGCAAAAAGACCAATAAAGGGGCATGCAATATGCTGATATTCCATTTTGACGTCATAATGAAACTGCTTGTGATTTGGTTTAAAAAACAACTAATTTCATTGATTCAGAGTCGACTCTTTCTTTTGAGAAACAATAACTTTAAAGATTTCAGATTTTCAGATTTAAGACTTTGCAGGATGTTTTCATTTACTGTGTTGCACTAAATGAAAGCATGAAAGGTGATTTTAAAAAATTCATAATAGGGGCACTTTAAGAAAATTATAAATTAATTGTATTCTGAAGCACAGTATAAAAAACGTAGCTATTAGAAAACGAACACTGATCAAAATTAGAGAACACTTACAGGTATGTTTAATTTATTGGTGTTAATCTGTCTGCCAATTCGTGCTAATTCCTTAATTATATGACAAACTATTTTTAATTGGCAGTATTACTCAAATTTTCTCTGATATTGCAAGATGGCTGGCTGCTCTTTGGTGACTGAAACCCTACGATAAGAGGGGTCCAGATGAAGTTCAAAGGGAGAACCCTTTCATCATGATCGCTCCAAATCGCTAATTTCTTGAAAATGGCAGGTTTACAATGACACCAATTCATTCAAGCCCCCCCAAAATGGCTGGTTGTCCATGGAAGACAAATATACAAAAGGACAGGATAATTCAAAGAATCTTAATAGGGAATGGGTTCAACACCGCAGCTGGAATTGCTCACCAGTTCAGCAATGAAGAAGGTAATGATCTGTCTCAGCATGTTTAAGAGACGTGAGACTCTACTCTGAGTCTCCAGAGCTCCTCACCTCTCAAGAATGGTAGCTTATAACTCTTTTTAAAAATGGGGAAAATTATGCAAAAAATTGCATCATTGGCTCTCTAGAAGCCAGGTAATATGATTCTGATTGGCTAATTAAGGACAAACATGAAAATCATTACAAATACAAAAAATAATAATTTTATACAAATTTTTTATTTGGCATTATACAATGATATAACAGGTGTAACAGGCTACATATATTTCTGTGGGTATAAAAATCAAAGTGAGTTCTATAGAAATGTGTCGTCTCCAGGCATAGACACACAATGCTTTTGGGAATGAGAGAGTGTCATGCTGAGATCAGCAGGGGCAGTGCTGTGCATGTCCAACATTATACATTTCTAACATTCATATTCTCTGCTAATGCCATAAAATGTCCACTTTTGTTGACTGTTATTTAAAAGAATTATCAAAAATCCCTTTATCAACCATTGATTTGGCACATTATGTGATAAATTGTGTTTATTAACGCAAGGCAGCAATAAATACTCTCATGAAGAGACAACCAAGCATGCTGATAAACATAAAAGTTCAAGTGCAGGCTTATCTTTTTCTGATAAACACATTACATTCTAGAATTTCAAATGGTTATAACATTTTTATTTCTAAGAAACACTGGCCTCTGTGGAAAAAAGTACACAAGTCTTTTTTTTCTGGTCAAAATTAAAAAAATAAGTGTCTTTTGCTGACTCACAATATTCAAATGCCCCTTTTAATTGCATAAATGTTTGATTGGCTCTGCTTTTGCCGTACACACCGTTACAAGCCTGTGTAGAAAGCAAAGAGAACAAAAACATCAGTTGCCTGGAGACAGACGTCAGTTCCATATGACCACTAATAATCATAACAACCTCAGTAATTACCATAAAAACAGCCTTTAATATTCGAACATGTCAAAGATAAATGTGAGAATGGAAAAATGAGCCGATCCATGTCATGCTGCCGATTCGCAGGCGTGTGTACGGATGAGGTCAGAGGAATCGGCACCCAGCTTTGGGTCGGTTAGCCCAGTTCCACCACAAAGCTTAACTGGCTGCGTGTGACTATACAGGCTTGTCTGCCCTCTTCAACTGTAAAACCTCGGCTGGGCACAAGAAGTCAAACCGCAGAGGAGACACTTTCGTCATTACCGTGACTCTCAGCTGCCACATGCTCGAGTGGCACCCAGCTAAGTCAACAGAAAAGAACATCGGACGGCCTCTTTCCAAAACACTGGGACCTCATGTAGTGTCAGACTGCTGTAAAAGTGATCTCACAATGCATTGTGGGTGCTATATATTTAAGTCAGTCAATGAGGCCTGAGTCACTTATTGTAATTTGGATGAAGGAATGCTAAATTCTGTCAAAAAACCATCATCATCATTTTAACTGAATGTCTCTCATTTTTCTTTTGTTTCTTAGGAGAATTCGTACGGCAAGACTATGAGCCAAATTTTCTTCTTTTTTTTGTCAGAGGGTAAGATTCATAAGATTCATTCACAGGCAATTAGTTGGCCGTCTGTGAGCATGATGGACTGATGTGTTGGAATGTTTACCTGAGAACACCGATCTCTTGCTGGCATCTCTCACTCCACTTGGATTACCTAAAAAGAGCCAAAATACAGAAGAAAAACTTGTAAATGGTTTCATGCTGAGAATTTTCAAACATATAACTCAATTTACTAGAATGAGACACCTAAAACCGAAAGCTAAAAACCACACTAAAAATCAGCAGGCAAAATCTTTTTATGTTTTCGAAAGAAGTCTTTTATACTTTCCAAATCAGCATTTATTTCATTAAACACAGTAAAAAATGCAATATTGTGAAATATTCCTACAAATTAAAATAAAACTGTTATGTATTATAATATATTTTAAATGCTGGGCAACTATTAATCGTGATTACTCGCATCCAAAAGAAAAGTTTTTCTGTACATAATATATGTGTGTGTATATATAAATACACACATATGCATGCATATATTTAAGAAAGTTATGTAGTTTATTTATTAAATACATATTTTCAAAATATATACTGTATGCATGTCTTTTTATATAAACCCAGTAGATACACATATATTATATAAGCAAAAACTTTTATTTTGGATGCAATTATTCACAATTATTCGTTACCCAGTACTAATTTCACAATATGATTTATGCAGTGTCATATGAGCACGTCCTGATTTTGCCATGTACTATGTTTCCCTAGGTCAACACATTTTGTTGAACCTAGAACAACATTTTAATGCAAAAATATAGTCTTGACTATATCTCTATACCTAAACCTACCCTTATGAGTAATGCCTTAAATCATATTTAATGATCGATAACTGACATGGATGTACAAACACCAAACACTGATTGTAAGCCTAAACTTCACAAAAACTGTAAACTGTTTCTTCAAATCTGATTGGTTAATCACAATGTTTGTTTGGGTGCTTGCTGAATAAATACAAAAGCAAACACAGTAAGCTAAAACAAAATTTCCAAACTAGGTTTGCAGTCATTTTGCATTGATTCTGGCAGGAAATCTGCACCATATACTCAGAACCGATTCAAACATGGTATAATGCTTGAAATAGAGTTATGCTTGTACTGGAGGCTGAAAACATGCATAACAGGTCTTCCAGTTCTGTGCATTTCTACATGGAGATTCTGTGAGGTCCTGCCGATCAGTCATAGTAAAATATACAAACATTTTCATACTAACATCAAACTAATAAAATATTACATTTGAGAAATCAAACTTCCCTACAGATCATAAGCCAGAGTTATCAATTCTCATTAGAAAAGGGAGTCGTTATATTAAAAGCATGAAATTCGAAATGAATGGAGCAGTGGCTGAAATGTTTTAAGGGTTAGTGGTTACCCCATTGTGGGCGTTCCTGCAATAACAGGAAATTGTTATGGAACTTGTTCTTTGCCATGCATTTGATGTCTATTCAGAAACCTGTGCTGGCACAGAATAAACTCCAACAGACAGCGGCAACAGTCAGTGCGGCAGCCAATCAGCAAATCTTCTGAATGCCAAATGGCATTTTGTCACGTCCTGCGGCTGGCAGTGCCAGGCGTTCTCACTAACAGACTGTGCCTCATGCTCCTTTAAATAACTGGGCTGGCATGACCGTTCCAGCAAGAACGCCTCTAGAGGCTGTTAGCACAATATACTTATTTTACGCAAGATATGTTTTTGGCAAAACGGAGCCTGTCATGTGTAGTTACAATTCATTTGATAGCAGGGCTTGGATTGTTTGTATAATATTTTGCTTGTCTAGAAATCTTTGGACATTTCTCTGGCAGCGCGATTGTGTGCTCCAAACATATGTCGAAATCATTTGTTTACCAAAGAAATATTATACCAGATCTATAGCAAATATTTGCCTCTGAGTGCTTCTGAGTTTAAGTTGAAAAGATACAGAATCCACAGTAACAGTTTCTCAAAACTTAGCATTATATTTTGCATCTGGCATTTTGTTATTTTGAAAAAGCTCTTCATTATAGGCAATTATCTTAATTCTGATAAAAATCACAATCATTCTTACATAATCCATGAACTCAGAGACACTCTCTCTGGGCTACAGCTTTGATATGCAACAATATCGAGTTCATTAACAGACTAATGGCTCATGAGGGACATGGAGATTCTGGCCATGTCACGTTCAAAGAGTGAAAAATGAGGCCAATGGTATTTATTAGCGATGACGGACCGTGATTTGGACAAATAATAATCCTCTAATGACTCCAAGCATGCTTAAATCTTTCAGACATCCACTGGAATGGAGATCTAAGATATGTTCATGAGACCATATCAACATAATTAAAGTGTCCGATGTTTTTCAACCTCAAAGCCACACATGCTGCAGTCTTGCGTATGTGGAGACTAAGGGAAGCTGTAAAAGAGCTGCTTGGAATTGACTCCCTCAACCTGACTCATTTATTTCCAAGGGACGAAAGATCAGATATCGTCATTAATAGGCCTCGACAGAATTTAAACCACAATGCCACTGTAGAGAGATATTCACTATATTCATAAGAATTATGTATATCATTTGTAACTGTAAAATATCTCTTAAACTGACAAAATAGTGATATGATACCTCCAAAGTTATGTTGAATATGAAACGCTACACTTAAAGCCCATTTATACCAATAATTATACCCATAAGGATAAATATTTTAGCCTCCACACAATTTTGTCATCTGCTGCTTTAAATTTTCAAACTGCTTTCTGATTGGCTGGTAATGTTTTTATCTGTCATCAGCTGGAAAAAATGTTTTGAAAGTGATTCCTACATTCTACAACTTCATTGACAGCTGAAAATAATTTCTGTATGACAAAAAACCAAAAACTTTTCATCCAAAATATCTTAAACTGTGTACCGAAGATGAACAAAGCTTTTACAGGTTTGGGGGTAAGTGATTAATGGATCAAATTTAAATATGTAATAAATCTGGCTTTTGTGCGTGCTTTTGGTATTACCTAATTTGGGCTTACTCCACCCCAAATGAGGTAATAGCATTAGCACCCATAAAATATTTATTATATTTATATTGAAGGGAGGTTTGTCTGCACTGTAAAAAATTTTTTATAAGCAAAACTGTATTTTTACTGTATTCATGGATTGTTTACACTGGATTGTGGGTGGTTTTTGCTCCAAAATGCAGTGGTTGAGTGAATTTTGCCCTCAAATCTTGATGTCATGATCTGCTCAGTGTACAGGACCCGTATAGAGATGTAATACTCACACTTGTCCTGCTCGGGTGGTTCTAGACAGTCACTCTCCGTGTCACTGGGGATGCGCCAGGGCTTCCTGACTGCCTGCAACTGCTGGTAAAACTCATCCTAATCACACATATAATGGGAACAGAGATATACATCAGAGCAATGACAGCTTGGTTTGATATTTTGGCATATGATGCAATTAAATTTATTCATCTTTAAGTCTGTATTTAATTGTCAAAAAGTGTCCAAAGGCTTTCAAGGCCTTGCTAAGGCCTAAGCTTGTTTGCCTCCCTACTTGGCTAGACTGGTCTTTAGTGGGTACTTTTTAGATGGTGAAGTTGGGAAATCAGTTGGCCAGGCTAGGAGAACACCTTAAACCACCAAAAACCAACTTGATATGGTTTACACAGCAGATGTTTAAGAGTACAGCATATGTAACAGCTACTATCAACTAAATACCACAAAAGTCCAATTTTGATTTTTAAGAGTACTTAAAGGACATTTGTTTCGATATTCAGGGAGTGTAATGATGGATCAGTGAAAACTGTGCAGAAAGTTAGCGATTTGAAAAGCAACAAAATCCCCTGTGAAGTGGAAACCTAAGATGTAGAGGGGCGGTGAATGTGCATGTCAGTCCCATTCATTCTACAGATGTTTTAATTTTCTTTTGAAATAAGTACACCTCTGGGTCGAATCCTCTGAGCCAACCTCTAATAAATAAATTGCCCCCTGTTCACTTTTAAAGACTTTTATGTGTTCTTATTTTTCAGCGTTAAAGGTATCGCTGGTACAGGCCAGACAGGAAGCGTTCGTACATCTACGCTGCATTTCAGTGCTAAATATGAAAACAGAAGAGAAGGACAAATCATCTGATCTCTTCCTGTAGATCCCATTCTGAACTGAATGAGATGTTCATGTGTATATTTCTTTTTCATATTCAGGAGCTGAAGTACTATAACAGCCATGGGACCAGGTGGGTGCAATCAAAACATGATCAATACATTTATGTTTTAACAATCTCATCAATCAGAAGAATATAAACTAACAATATGATTCCTGTTTATGGCTATAAAATACCTCAGAGGAGCTTTGGATTTATTACCAAGCCCTAATACCAAAATATAAAAGAGAAAGAGAACGGAAACCCAGAAATACCAGACTCCTTTCTTATTCATACCAAGGGTAGTCATGTGTAAATCTGTTCTTTAGTTTCCCGTGGATCCTTTTATATTATATTGCTTAATCTCAATAGAGCATGAGATGAATAGGCCGTGGTCAGACATGGACAATAGAATATTAGACAGCTTTTACAAACTAACCAGTACAATAACAATGAGTGTGTGTGTGTGATTTTAAACCCATTGACCTTGAGGTTTACAGGGTTATTAAATGTGAGTTTTATTTTTTCTCAAGGCTTGCATAAAATTGGACCTTAGTTTCCAACAAGTAAGAGGTTTGTTAGATTAAATATCTTTTATGGTCAATTTGGAATATTTGGCACATAAAATAAAAACAAAATATTGTACATGTTTGTGTGTGTGTGTGTGTGTGTGTGTGTGTCTTTATTTGTTTATGCTGCATCCCTTTACACAAGGGACATTTTTTTAATATAAAAATATATTATATATAATAATGTTGATGCAGTTATATGGGTGTGTTAATGTGTACCTCTGTCAATGTGCTCCACAGTCCTCCGTATAAATCTGTGGTGCTCAGGCCTGGTGGTGTGAGGATCGGTCTGGTTATCTGTCCCGTTGGCGTGACTGGTCTGCTTCTAGAGCGCCCGTACACCCGTTCTTTGTTCCCGTGGCTTCCGGCAGTCAACGCGTGCATCATGAGACTATTGGGGGTCAAAGGTCTACTGGGCGTCCGTGCTCCACTAGGGGTCTGGGCACGGCTGCTGGGGTTGCTGGGAGATGTCCGGCCCATGACTAGGCTTGTGGGTTTAGTGTTGTGAAGTGGCAGGCCTGTGGTCTTTGTGGAAAGGCTGCTGGGAGACTGTGGTCTGGACGTCTGTCCGAGCACAGGCAGAGTGTTAGTTGTGTGGAAGAGGGGGGTTAAAAGCAAACTCCTATGAGGGCTGTTTGGACTTCGGTTCAGCTTCCCTTGCTCTGCCAGCTTGGCCAAGTCCTTCTCCACCTCTGAAGAAATCAAGACAATAAAAGCAAAGAATCACCATCTAGGGGACAATAACAGCTATGGCTTTGTAAACATTTTGGTCATAGGTTATGTGGGACATGAGGAGTGTTGGGGTAACACAAGTTACACAATCAGAGTACTTTTTCAAGTAACTAGTAAAGTAACACATTATTTTTACATTTACAATCAATTTCTGAGTTACTTTTTAAATAAGTAATGCCAGTTACATTCTTTCCAAATTCATTCACTAACACCTCTCCTGTTCCTGTGTTGAAAGAAACTGGAAGTGAGGTTCAGAGATACTTCCTTCAGCCTGAGGCTTATTAATTTCACTTTTCATGTGAAATGGCCATTACAGTTTCATTTTTTTGTTGTTAAAAATAAACAAGCAAGCCCAAAAGTAATGTCATTAGTGCCGTCAAACAATTACATGTGATTAATCTCAGCTGCATAATATAAGTGTGTGTTCTGTGTATATTATATATATAATACACACATGCATGTGTATTTTTTTTTTTATATTTACTTTACTAACATGCCTATATTAGTGCTGTCAAATGATTAATCGTGATTAATCAAATGCAAAATAAAGTTTTTGCTTACATAATACTGTATGTATATATACACACACATATAGTATATATATTTAAAATATTTACATGTATTTACGTGTATATATTCATATTCATATATACTGTATATATATACACACACACACACACACACACACACAAACATATTTTTCTGAAATATATACATGCATGTGTGTGTATTTATATATACAGAATAAATATACACAGCATACATACAGTACATATATAATGTAAACAAAACATTATTACAATTAATTGTTTGATAGCATTAAACATAATGCATTACTTTCCATTAAAGGTAACACAGTTATTAACTTCTTATGGAGTAAAGTTATATTATGTATTACAAGTATGTTTGACTTTTGTATTCTCAGCTATAAATCTGTATACAATCATTTATATATATATATATATATATATATATATATATTCAAAGAAATTGTCGCACACTCATTTCTTTTTTTCAGCATGCTTTCTGATTCAACACACTAACAGCCTTAAAACTCATCAGTGTATTGACGTGGAGTATTGACTCACCGCTCATAGATTCCCATTAACAAACCACCAAAACAATTTCCTGAAGTTTTGCCGAGGTCTTTTTAACAGTCATGGCAGCAGTATTTATTGTCAGCTGTAAAGTGTAAATTGGATGGCATGTTTACTTTGTACAAGTACAAGAGCGGTTTAATACGGCCTGCTTCATGTCAATATATTTGTTTGCTTGGTAGCAAGTCAAATATTTTTGTTTATGTAAGTCTGTTGCACATTTTTAGATGGAACATCTGGATGCGTCGACCAGTGTTCAGTGTGAGAAGAACTGAGGAAACAACTTGTGACATATTATAAATAGTATGTACAAGTTTGATTTGTGTTTCAGAAACCTTGACTACTTGACTTGTAAGCAAACAGTTCTTTCTCCAAAGAAACATCATGATAGTTTTCAATACGAAACACATGCCAGATCACCAATGTAATAGAGCAAATTCCCATTTTGCATAACACAGCTCTTGTAATTACTTCCCTTTACGGAAACTATTTCAGATTGTTGTGATATATGATACAGTTAATTGTGTGAATGGATAATTTTGTCTGTGGTCAATCAGAAGTAATTCT
The DNA here is from genome assembly GCA_032357445.1 of Enteromius radiatus. NCBI lineage: Eukaryota > Metazoa > Chordata > Actinopteri > Cypriniformes > Cyprinidae > Enteromius > Enteromius radiatus. The sequence continues at coordinate 13,575,026 of JAUCMS010000052.1, read as the reverse complement.
CATTTAAACGGCATAAAGGAACTTATTCCAGCAAATTTCTCACCTAAACACATATGTGACGGAAAGAATTTGCTTTTTCACAAATGTCTTTGTGTCCGTGGTTAAAATTTCCCACATAAAATTTAAGTTTAAGTTTCCATTTGAGCTCACGGGTCCTAATGATTTGATGCTGGAGGCTGAGAACCCACAAGCCACAATTATGTTCACATAAACAATCATTCATCATGAACGGAAGATAGTAATATGCATGCTAATAAGCAGCTAGCTAAAGGGATAGTTCACCCAAAAGTAAATGTTTGTCATCATCAGTGATGTGAATAACGGCGTTATAAATAAACGGCGTTACTAACTGCGTTATTTTTTTCAGTAACGAGTAATCAAACAAATTACTGCTTCCCCCGTTACAACGCCGTTACCATTACTGACAATAAAATGTGGCGTTACTATAATTTATTAGTGCTGTCAAACGATTAATCGCGATTAATCGCATCCAAAATAAAAGTTTTTCTTTACATAATAAAGATATAG
>JAUCMS010000052.1:13550812-13569616 GCA_032357445.1 Enteromius radiatus | reverse complement strand
ATACACGTGCTTATATACTTCCTGGCCAGTGACGTCACCCGCGGTGACGTCCCAATATTCTATTGGCTGTTTCTACAACATTTCAGAGCCGACGCGCTGAGGGCGTTCCCCAAAGCGTCACCTCGACGCAGCTCGAGTTCCTGAAGAGGAACCATAGATATCAAGCTGGACATGTGTCATGCTAACATTCAAAAGCATCAGTTGTCAAATATTCCATCATATTAATATTGTTTTAAAGTCATACCATGACATACTTCTAGTAATTGTCGCTATTAACAAACCATTCGTTGTAACTTTTGCCTCAGTAAACTCCTTAATTTGCTGCTCATTAATAATTAGTAAGCTAGCTGATAAGTTATAGGGATGCACTGTCATGCAGAATATGTCCTTAAATAACAAATAAACAGCCAATGTGTTAATAATAGGCATGCTAATGAGCAACTGGTTAATATTGAGAATTGGTTCCTATATTAAACTGTAACCAAATATTTAATTAATTAGCATATAAAGAACAAAGGGACAGTATTACGTTATAAGTCAAAACCCTGTAAGATCATCTCAAAGCAATTACCATATCATAAGCAGAATCATATATCCCAGCAAACACGTACATCATCCATACTGGGAAACATCTGTCATTCAGAGCATTACTGAGGGCAAGTTAAGATGCCGCTCAGGCCTGACCACCTCCTTCATCACTCTGAAGATGAACACGCGGCCCTTCACTTCCACATTCTGCATTGCTTCTTGTTTGGTCTTAGTTACAGCAGAATATTAAATCTAGGCAGATCTGCAGTATATTTTTCAAACACATCCCTAATGCCTCAAGGAGAACAGGTGGACTTGAGAAGTCACAATTAAAAGAGAGGGTGGGTAAGAATACAACATGTTGGATCAGTTTTTGTATTCATAACATTTTAAACAGCCATCTGGAGCTGTTATCCGTGCTGTACACATCATGAATGAATCCAATCAATATTTCTAGCCATTGCAGTTGTAGCTGAATGTAATGTCAGTACTGAAAGCAATAAGTATTGTGTTTAATGTCATTTGCTAAAAATGAAGCATTTTAATTCCCTTAATATGTTAAAAAAATAGAAACACTGCCCACCTAGTAACTTTTTCGTAATACCAGTTTTTTTTCCAAGGTTGTTTATACTTGCTGAAGCTGCCACTTTCCATTACACAAGTGCAGAAAAGTATCTATAAATAACATAATCTAAATCAGGAAGGAACAGCTAAACTACTACTATACTAAACTATTAATTATTCACTGGTAATCGTGGCGGACAAATCAACATAAACACATGACAGCAATATTGGCTGAACGTTTGCTTCTAAACTGTTTATTTTGAAGTTTGAAACCTCAAGATGTTGATCTATAACTTTAAAATGATTTTATATTTAATCATGTTTAGATTTTTTTTAACTTTAGTTAATCAAAGAATCATGGAAAAAGGTTTGTGATTTCAATAAAAATTTAAACCCTTTAAATTGTGATAACAATCAATTAATATTTCAAAATATTACTGTTTTAATTGCATTTTGGATAAAATAAATGCGAACAACTTTTAAGAGATAAACAGATACATAGGCAGACAAACAACAGTCTGACAGACACAAATTATGCACCCAACACACTAACAAGATAAACAACGATGGAAAAGCATATTACCCCAATAACCTAGGATGCATTCATATAAACAATATAATATCTGTGATTCCGGCTTCCTGGCCCATAATGCGCTACTAACTTAAACAGAGCAAAGTCAGATCATGTCTATACATACAGATAGAGGACGATCTTACTAACACACACTCATTTTCACTCTGAAAAGAATCTCCAAACCCAGCGAAACAAACATTCATCCAAACATGCTGGAAAAAAAAATCTTCCCTCACAAATATTTTGACATTTCTCTATAGACAAGCGTCTACATTTACAGTAACAGCAAATAAATATGAATGACAGTTAACAGAAACTGTTTCATAAACTATGAGGCTGCTGTTAAGAGATGCATGTCAGCATTAATATTCGAGGTTGAATCATTTCTGATTCCAAATTCCTGGCCAATCCGTTCTCTTGAGGTTTTTTGGTTCCACTTAGAACCGTCATTGGCTATATAAACCCATAGATCTTAGATACTTGCAAACTGAAGCAATATTTGGGAAGCGCAATGCTGGTTCCTTCAGCATGACTGCGGTTTATGGTGACATTTGTCTTTATTGACCATGATGTGTGCGTGCGACTCGGAAGAGAATGAGTCAAACTAGTTTCAACAAATCAGTTTCGTGTGAGTCGATCAGAGACAAGCTGTTTACCAGCCAAACAAAGCAGCTGTTTTATGTTTGCAATGAGAAATTGTGGATTAAGAGCAATCCGACTGGTCCACCAAAGCTTGCAACCACTTTTAAAGAGGCTTCCGTCCACTCAACAAGCATGGTTCCAATTGCTTTAGAAATGAAATGCAGATTGAGAATAAATATGAGCGCATTCAACGACCGTTTGCATTTTAAGTATCGACCGATCCACCATTCACCTCAATCCTCACAGGAAAAGAACAACACTTCACTTTCAAAGGCCATTAAACTGGCTAGTAAAGTTGCGGTGTTTCTCTTGCGCATATCAAACGGCATTATAATTGTGCAGAAATGTCCAGTTCATTGGAAGCAGGTTCAAAAACCACAAGGAAAAGTCAAGGATTTCCATTTGCCATCACTGCTGGCCTGTGTCTATTTACCGCACAGGGACAACATTGCCTTGGCTCATTGCCTGTTGTCACATCTGTGTGTGCTGGCTCTTTACGGCCATGTTGGAGGCCGCAGGCTCAAGCCACAGTGATGTTTAGCATGTACACAGAACGCTGAGGCTTGTGTTCTGCCCACACCAACCTGCCACAAGGGAGGAAGAGATCACTATAAAGAGCAGTGGCCCACCCCGGCACAAGGAAGCAAACACCACTGACCGCATTGCATCAGTCCTTCTGGGCTGGGTTGCTAAAACCAGTTGAAAGCCTCTTCCACTGTTTGTTTGCTGAATGTGAGAGATAAAATTGGCCATAAACAGCCCAGTATATAATTTCATTTTTTCACTTTCTTTTGTGCATTCAAATTGTGACAATGGAAGGTACTAGTCTAATGCTTAGCAGCAGCTTTCAAGACGTGCAAAATACTTGTTTAAGATGGATGGATTTTTCAAATTTTTTGTTTTCAGATTATTATAATTGACTTTATATATATATATATCTCATTGGTGTTTTTAAATCAGAAGGTTTTTATTTTGATCAAAAGTAAATTCATGTCATATTTTTGGAAGAAAAAAAAACTTTTATATTTTTACTAGTGCAGTCAAATGATTAATCGTGATTAATCACATTCAAAAGAAAAGTTTTTGTTTACATAATATATGTGTACTCTTTATTTATAATATATTGTGGCGAGGCCAGCTCATCGCCTTCCCCAGCCTTCCTACAGTTCCTATAAAATAAATATAATAAATAAATAAAAGCAGGCTTTCCACACAAAAAAGTGCATGTGTCATTAGTATGAGAAAAAAATTTAATATAACTGTGTCGGACTGGGATCGGGCTCGGACATAAATATCTGAATGCCTGTCGGGCTCGGGTCGGGTTCGGTTACTGCTCTGTCGGACGTGGGTCAGGCTCGGACAGAAAAATGCGGCCCGATCCACATTCTAGCGCAGGACTGTGCACGTCTGGCGGTGTGTGACAAGGCGCACCGGAGTCTAATGGTGCCTCATCACCACCGCCGTTAAAAGGACTATGCACGCCCCTCCTCGGGAGACCGGTCTCTTCCCCTTCGTGCATGCACGCTGGTGTCCTCGTGGGTCCAGGAAGGAGGCGGAGGAGGATCGCTGCACAGCCCAAGACACAAGCCGCGAGCCGTCGGAGACGCGAGATGCCAGGGAGTGAGCCGCCAGAGATGCGAGCCACTAAGGATGCGAGCCGCCAGAGACGCAAGCCGCGGGATACGCGAGCCGCCAAGGACGAGAGATGCAGCGGGAGGAACGTGAGCTCCGTCCCTTCTCTGGACCCTTCTACATGGCCTGACCCTCACCGACCCGAAGCACGACGAGGACACCAGCTTCCCCTTTTATTTTGGACACTGTTATTTTTCCCTTTGGACACTTTATTTTGTATTTCTGTTAATAAAAAACCTCTCCGAGGCATGACGTCACTCCCACTGTGTCTGTTGTTGGCTCCCCCGCGTGACTATATATATATATAACACAATATATATTACAAAATACTTACATGTATATTTATATATTTAGAATATTATATTTTATGTTAGGAATTTAGTATATAAACAACATATTCTTGCTAAATATACATGCAAGTGTTTGTGTTTATGTAAACATAATACATATACACAGTAAACACAGTAAAACTTTTATTTTGGATCGATTAAGTATTAATTGTTTGACAGCACAAATTTTGACATTAACTACACTGTAAAAAATTACAGTGATTTTAACTGTGAAAAACTGACATTCACAGAATTCCCTGCATTGCATTTAAAATTTTTTTTGATTTTGATGCTTTTTCTGTAATGACTGCGGCATGAGCGTTTGGATCCATATGCAAAATAATCTTTATTCCAGTGAACAGGCAGGGTCGGAACAACAGGCAAACATGAACAGAAGAGGTAAGGCAGAGTCGTAGTCAAAATACAGAGCAAACAATCGCAGAGTCAGAGAACGGGTAGAGGTCAAGCACAATGCAAAAGAAACTTGGGAATGGAACGCTTGGTAGACTGCCAGACCAAGTCAGTACTTCCCGTTTGACCATGGGTGAATGTGACAGGGTGAATGGGTGTGGTGATGAGCAGCAGCTGACGGTGATGATTACTGAATGTGAACAGGTGTGGGTGTGCAATGCATAATGGGATATTGAGTCCATAGAGAATGAGTCCAAAGGAGGTGTGGTGGATGCGGGTGCCCTCTAGTGAAGCTTGAGAGCACTCATGACATTTTCATTGAAATAACTATGTTTCTTCTTAGTTTTTTTTCTTATCAGTTATGTTTATTAGGGTTTTAAGTTACATGTAATGTTATCAAATTAATGTTTTTTGCATATTTCACTTTAATAATTCTTACCATAATGGTGTTTAGTACTTAGACACTGAGAACCTTCTATAACAGCTGCTTGTGATGGGGTTTGGTTCATCACGTGACTTTCTCATCTCCACCTACCATTTGGTGGTAATCACTGTATTTCAAAAGTATAAAACAGTACTTTCAGTACTTTATATCAGTTAAGGAAATTACAGTATTTAACTGTAAATTTAACTAAAAAGCGTAAAACCTCAAATGTTGTTACTATATTTTTTATGGAATTCATCTACTATTTTTATCTTTATTTCTATAAACAAATATTTAAAATTTTAGTTTACAAAGTATAATAAAAGTACAAAGTACAGTATAATAACCCTGAATAACATTTGATTATGGAAAAAACACATAAATTGAAAACGTAAGAGACAGGTTTTTTTTCATATCTATTAAGAGCCACTTAATAGAGAAACATCTGCGTACATCCGTTTTACCCAACATCCATTAACAAAATCAAATATAATTTCAGTGCTAACAGATTTAAATCTACACAAATACACAAACAAACCTCCCCTCTGGTGCTCCAATAGAGCGCATGGCAGAGGAAATTAAGTCTAGCACAAAGGTTTATTAAATCTCCTTGAGATGGCAGCATGCAAACACACATTATGAATATTCACGGGCGCTGTGCCAAAATCAAAAGGGAAATGGACAACAGCAAATGCATTATCTGATTAAACTCTAAACCTCTAAACCACAGAGCCCTGCAGAATGATATACTGTGTGCACCTGGATTATACATGAAGAAAACAACACGAACCCGCAGAGCTCACCCAAAACCTGTTGAAATGACTTCATTCAACCAGATCACTTTTGAAAAATTTGCTTATAACAAAGTCAAACATGTGAATCACATCGAAAAACATCCATCTAGGCAGTGATCATCGTATATTTGCTATAACAGGCTTTGGGCAGGTGTGTGACATTTAAAAGTGTGTTTTTCTGCGTGTTGCCTGACAAATGTCTTTGTTCCAGAGGCCCACTGAATAATTTGTTAATGCTATCGCTATATTATGTTAGCTGGACAACATTTCAGAAATTTGTAACGAGTGAAAAACATGAACCAGATGGCTCACCGGAATATATGGGAGAGTCTGTCAGCTCCTCTGGCATATATCTTATAAATTGCCTGAATTACATTCAGTGTTTGAATTGGGGGGGAGGGGGGGGTGTACAGGGTCCCAGACCCCCATAAGAGCTCCCATATAGAAGAAGAAATTGCAGCCACCCCTGCAGTCAAAAAAAAAATTATAATACAACGCTATTTCTTCTATTTGTCCAAATTTACTAAAGTGAATCAAATCTGACTACATAATGCAGAGTTCTGAGAAGCATTTTACAGACGACTGACAGAGGATCCTCATTTCCACCCGTCAATAAATCTAAAAATAAGAGTAACGTATGATTCTTTCTAAAATAAGAGCAGATGGTATATAGTATAGACCACTACAAAAACAGATGCCAAGAGAATGAGTATCTCCATACTTATAGAATTAATGAAGCATCATCCATTTCCTGCTAAGAGCTAAAGTAAATGTTTAAATAAAGTACTTCAAATACTGATAGCAAGGATAGCAAAAAGCCCATCTGTGAGCCATTTATAACCAACCCACATACTTTTTTGTTGTTTAAGAATGAATACTAGTTATAGTAAAAGATATCACATGGGCCAAAAACAAAACATGACATACTGAAATACTATGAAATGTTTTGTGAGAAACAGATTTGTGTGCTTCATGGTCCAGGATATCTATGCAACAGCTCATTTTAAGTTTAGGTATTGGGTAGGATTAGGAATGTAGAATAAGGCATTCATATTTGCTTAATTTATACTAATAGCTAATATTCTAGTAATATGCATGCTAATAAGCAACTAGTTAAGAGACCTTAACAACTACCTTACTAACTATTAATAAGCAGCAAATTAGGAATTTATTCTTAAAAATCATAGATTGTTTCCTTTTTTTAAAGGCTAAAATGTAATTTTCTGGTTTAAATTAGACTTTCAATCCTAGATTTTTGTGGATTCAGACTGTATATTAGAAATGCAATCATGGAGGTAAATTCAGACTGCAGTAGAGGACTGAAACAACAAGTCTTGAAAAGTGGAATGGAGGGTTTTTCTTCCTCCAATAATGCATAATGAATTAGACATCATCTGTGTCAAGAACAACTACATTTTTCCATGTTATAAATGAGTAGGCCTAATCAGAAAGATCAGGAAGGCCAATGCACAGCCGTGACCAAACTTTACTGTTTGAGCTCACGCAGTCAAAGCAAGCTCTCCTCGAGGCTGTTTTTTTAATATCACCCCAGTACTAAGACAATCAAGACCGGAAACCACATGAGAGAGACCCATTAACGTGCGATGGCTTATATTACGAAGCAGGCCAATATTATTAGAAAAGGTTGAAGCTGATATATTTCTGATCTGCCAAGGTGGGAGGCTGTCACAACAAAAGTGAAGCCCATAGGGGGGACAAAAACCACACACATATCCTCATTTTCTAGCCCTACAAAAACAAATCTTTCAGTGATACAGACACGGACGTGATTAGCATATGCAGAAAAAAATAAAATACTTCAATGAAACATCCAGGCCAGGCTCAAGTGGTTAAATTAAATTATACCATCTGATTCTCATTTTATGAAAACTAAACTGATGTTTACATTGATGTAAAAATTCAGAATTACAGCCTAAATTGACAAGCAAAGGATGAATAATTGGTTCTAAAATATTTTCTGATATTTTTCTGACTTCCTACTTTTGGCAAGGCAACGTAATAAGGAAATGTCAATTTAATTGACAATAATAATAATAATTTAGGAACTAACCAGCTATAATAAATTAATGTTTTTTAAATATTTTAATATTTTTAATTTTTTTTACATTTTGTTATTGTAATTATTTAAATGCCATTGCATTTTTTAAACAAGAAAATAAATAATATAAAAGAAAATTATATATGAATAATATTTATTTATATTTAAATAAATTGGTGCAAATTAATTTATGAATTTAGTCTATTTTGCTTAACAGCAAATAAGTATTTAGTTTAAAATAGTTTTAGTTTAGTTTATGCATTTAATGCTTTTTATAAGAATATGTAAATTAAAATAAAATTATATAATGTAATTTAAAAATATACAATAAAATACATAAGTAAATAAAGTTCATAATATAAACAGATTATAAAAATCTGTACGAAACTGTAAAAAACAGCAAAATGCATGTAAAAAATACAGGTTGTACATAGGCCAACAAGACAGCTAAAGTATCCCTAGATGCTCTGTGCAACCTGGAGCCCATAAGCGGCTCGGTCCATCTTGATCATCATTTATGAGGCTAAAAACACGAGCTACAGCCAGGAGGAGATCAGCACAGATACAGCGCCCACGACTATTGTTGTCCCAAGAAGTGACTCAGCTCATAAAAGTATTACGTTTGTTTTCCGTGCCATTCTGGGCGGCAAGACGAGAGAACCCCTGAGGACCAGTTAAAGTAATAAGCTATTAGGAAGACAAATCGCATTTGCCTTTCAAATAGAGCCCAAAATAAGCAATTAACCAGAAAACAACCACATTAAGCTTTAAAAAGCACCAGTAGGTGATCTGATCCTTTCACACACGCCGCTCCATGTGGGAAACATTAGCCGTCTCGCTCTTAGCTCACTGGCACGGTTTAATCTATAGACGATGGGGCCTCCTTTCACACTTTCTCTGTCTCTCTCTTTTCAGAAAGAGAGACAGGTCTTAAAAATGCAAGCCAAAGTAAAGAGCATGTTTCTGTGTGAATGAGAAAGCAGACGTAAGTGCGTGTGAGGCCCTCTACGGTGTCCGGACGGCATTGTTTACTCTGTGGTACGGTTTCTCAGGGTAGTCGCAGCTCCTTGGGTGTCCCCGCTGGGTGACGAAGAAGAAGCCTCACATGTCTGATGTTGCCACTCTGTCTGGAGCTCTCAGCCCATAAGCTCCACACACGACTCCTAAAAGATTCCTAAAGAGATTTTTCCAACACTTTTCCTCTATAATTATAACTGCTCTCTCTGTTCTGGTGCTGATAGAAAAATAACCACTTCATGATGGGTTAAAGGGAGTTTGAGGTTGCTGTAGTGACAGAAAACTGTATATAGTTAAATTCTCATGAGAGTCAGACACTGATAGAAATGAGATGAGTTGTTCACTTAGGTATGAGCGTTTTGCACAAAAAATAATAGCATATGGCTTATTGATCAAAACTGATGAGGGAACAATTCTCACTTAAACTGTCAAACTTCTTAATCATTTTTCATTGTGCAAGCCACCACATTCAAAAAGATCCATTCAATTAGGAAAAGTTAGTATGCACGCATGTATATCCCATAAATATTTGACATTGACATTGTTTGTAATGTCTACTAAATTGGCAAATTACCTATTAATAGCAATACAACTTAAATTAACCATTTAACCAATCAAGTTTGGGAGCATATTGCCCACAGCACAATCACTACTATTTGTAATACATTCATACAAAAATAAATGTACTGTATAAATACAAATGCCATATGCAGTTCGTTTTTGTGCAAACTGCAGAATATTGTACTGCTTCCTCACATGTGCCAAAGCATTTGCAATTTGCTGAAATCAATAAGAAATTCCAATCTGATGTGAACAAGAAGTTTCTTATTGTTTTGAAAATTTACATTTTGAGACATTGAGAAAAACTGTAAATAAAACCTTAATTTATTTAATTTAATGGTGAAAAAAACAAAAGAAAAACAACTAAACATTTATATATTCTGGTGGCCTTGGCCAAATTACTGACAAGATAACTAGGTTTTTGAAGCATGAATTAAATGTTTTGAGTGAGTAACTACATTTTGCAGACATGCAATAAAGTTCTGAATTTCCAGCAAACAGTTGTGACATTTGCTCAGTTTAAAGAATGTTAAGAAAAATGTGACAAAGCGAAAAACTGTAAATTGCAATTCCAATTTGAAATCTCCCATTTGAATTGAATCTCAGGCTGCAAACAGGTTGCAGAATTGTAATGCAAATGTGAATTTAAGAACACATTTCTGGAATAGGCTACTTTTAATTAGAAAGTTGCTGGCTTGTCAACAAAAAAGTCTTTAGAGTTTAGAACAATATTATGAAGAGATAGAGCGACAGGCAAATAGATAGATATGACAGATATGATTCTGTAGAGATGGATAGATGGATGAACAGAAAGATAGACATACTTGACCCTTGCGTTCTGTTCAGCTGTCTATGAAGGCGAGAACATGTTCTGTGTGAACGGCTCCAGACTCCTGTTATTGAGTTCCATGTTGGACGTCTAATCTGGTCTCTGGTGGCTTTTGCTGACAGATTTGATGGAATGGGGGATTTCTACAACACAGGTGTCCTCATTGACCTCTCTCTCGAATGTAAATGAACACTTTTCCATCAACAGCACGATACTCTGCGAGAAAGACGCAAGTGTTGCGTGCTTTCTCACTAGGTACACAGCCAAGACTGTTCATCCAAACCCTGCACCTTTTTAATAGCTCTTTAATCAAACACAATGTACCTTTTTCACACGATAAGCTCTTATTCATGGTTTGGCTAGATGAGCTTCCCCTCTAGCTTGACAAGCATGGAGACAAATAGTCAAGTCACGCTGAGACCGGTCCTGTAAGTGGGTTTAACTGTCCCTTTGACAGCGTTCACAATGGAGGTGATGCTGTAGACATTAATGACTTGGGAAAGTGATATAACGAACAGTTTTGCTGTGTGAGGATCACCTACCGGCCCTGTCACCTGAGAGGCCGTCTGCAGATCTTCTGCTGCTGTCAGGGTTTCTGTCACCGCGGGTAATGGACCTGATCCAGAAGCAAAAAAAAAAAAATACCCACAATGAAGCCTTTACCACACACACACTCACAATACGCTCCCACACTCGACACCAAAGGGCCCCTCAAGAGACAATGGATAGATTACATTTCCTCTGTAAGAGTGAGTGAATCCCAAACTAAAAGACTAATTTTTACAAGAGCAGGGTGGGTTGTCAGTGGACCTTCTTGGGAGGTACACTTGATGACTTTCGAGAGGGGCCCACTAAAGTCCTTTCCTAAGTTTAATAAATAAAAATAAATTAATAAATAATATCCAAATTAATAAATTGGGGGGGGGGGGGATTTCTTCCTTATGTTGACAACAATTATAAATATATATATATATATATATTTTTTTTTTTTTTTTTTGGTTATGACTTATGGTCCAGGTTTAGAATTGGCATTTTGTTTGACTTTATATCTTATAAATGAATGCATGTCTCGTGCCCCATTAATGTCAGTAATGACTGCAGGTACTTACAAGGTATTTCTGGCACAGCTTGCTCTGGGACATGGGGTGCTGGTTCCTCTTCAGGCCTTGCAGTTAGACTGTCCCCTTGAAGCCTAAAAAATACAAAAATTGAGCACTACAGGTTTCATTTCAAATAAGTGGTTTGTATTTCTCCCCACAGTTATGATAGCTGTGGAAGATAACAGTAAAAAAACTATCATGTTCTCCTTTCAGAGTAAACTCTCTGCTGAGGCTATGAAAGAACTCTGTATAATGGATCAGTATCAAATAAAATCTCTATTTTTATCCAGTGTCTTTGCTGGATGAGAACAAGTGGAGACAGTGAGTCTCTATTCATAAAAGGTGATGAGTCCGTGCCAAAGCAGTCTATTTGTCTTATCTCTATCAGGGGAGGATGAGGATATGGGCAGGCTGGAATGTAGACAGAGCGTAACATAGGGGAACGCTTAAGACCTGACAGCAATCTACTAATCGCCAAACTGAGCAGCTGTCTCAAATACCCATAATTTATGATGTCCTATCTCAGAGGATGCTGGGATTAGGAGCTTGTCTAAAGAGGGCTTGTTCTTAAAGGAACACTTCATCCAAAAATATCATTTACTCATCTTTAAAAGCAGAATTGGTGCTGCTCTTTGTTTCAGGGTGTGGATGATTTCAGTCTGTCTTATGTTTTTAATGGATTTTTTGAGCATTATAGCATGAACATAATGTCGAACATTTCCTTTTGTTGTCTAGGGATGAAAAAAGGCAACAAAGTTTGAGTGAACTATCCCTTTATAGACATCCTACCGTATACTGTATATAGCTCCATTATCCTTAAAAGAAAAGTAATATAAAAATATATTCATCCAAGATGAAAGTTAGCATTACATCACTTGCTCACCAATGGATCCTCTGCATGGGTGCCGTCAAAATGATCTTATAAAAACATCACAATAATCCACAAGTAAACCTCATGACTCTAGTCCACATTTTGTGAAGCAAAAAGCTGTATGTTTGTATTAAACAAATCAATAATTCAAACTTTTTAAATTTCAAACCACTGCTAAAATCCTCTAATATAGCTTTATCCAGTGAAAAAGTAATTTCGTCTTCAATAATCATCTTCAGAGTTGTCTAAATTAAGTTCTCAGCAATGCATATTACTAATCAAAAAATTAAGTTTTAATAGGAAATTTACAAAATATCTTCATGAAACATGATCTTTACTTAATATTCTTATGATCTCTGGCTTAAAAGAAAAATGGATAATTCTGACCCACACAATGTATTTTACTACTAAAAATAAACACATGACTGATTTTGTGGTCCAGGGTCAGACATGGTGGATTTTGATGTGAGAAGACAACAGGAAGTTTACTTTTTTCACTGGAGGAAGTGTTTTAATGGACAATGGACTGGTATTTTAGGTAGACGTGACTATTGAAAAATGAAAATGCATCAATAGTGTTTTTTGTTTTTTTTTCGCAAGATGTTTACTGATGGACTGCAGTGGTGTGGGTTTATTGCTGGATTATTGTGATGCTTTCATCAACTGTTTGGACTCTTATCTGACAATGGATTCTCCAAATCTGTTCCAATGAAGAAACAACTAATCTACATCTTGGAGTAAATGTCCAGCAAATCTTTATATTTGAGTGAACTATTCCTTTAATTGTGTGGCCAGGATCATACCAGGTGATTTAAGTATGGGCATCCAATTAAAAACCTCCAGTCTCACAAATTTCCTGGAGTGGAAAATGAAGACCTACAGCAGTGTAATTGTCATACCTTATTCTTCAACAATGCCATAATCTCAAACTGTTATTTTGGAGCGTTTTCACTTCAGAACCGTTAATCACCAAATGCTGTACTTAGCAAATGATAGGCTTGATTCATTTCACATTCTCAGCGTTGCCATTGCACGCTTTTCCCGTAAGAAATCCGGGCAGCTAATGAGCATGATCATCACAAAAGAAAACAACTCCTTCTCTTTTTACCTGCAGCTTCTATGACTTTATCCAAATATCAAATCCAACTACTACTTTCTCTCTCATTCTTTCTCATATGTACAGAAGCCACTGAGAAAAACCAGATCTGGCCTAGCCCACCATCTGAGGCAGTTCCTTTTCATACAGCATCATTTTTGGAATGAATAATTAAAATAATGATGGTGAATGACTCATACAGCTGTGCTTGATCGGGTCAGTCCCCCCATAATAGCAAAGAGGGGTCGGATCTGGGATGCTTTTGGCAGCTGTGGCTCAGGTTTGCTTTAAAAGGCTACTCTGTGCTTCAGAAACAGTTATAACATGTTGTCTTTTATAGTACTTTCTCATGTCCTGCAATGGATCAGATGCACTTTTTCATTCATGTACCCCATAGAATTGTCATATCTGTTGCCAATTTAGGGAGCAGATGAAATCGGAGAGCATTTGTGCTACTTCCAGATGAGCTGTTTCCTAAGCATGTGTGGCTGTAGTCTACCACCTCATCCATCACACAAAGAGGACAGATACTGGCAGATAAGGAATAAATCCCATGACCTTTTCTACACTGGTGTATTATGGGTCAGCAGATCCTTGCAGAAGATTTAGCCATACTGAAACACGTTTACATTTCATAATAAGTTTAAGCTTCGCTGTGAACGCATGTTTGCTTGAATCTGAGAAAACCTTTGACAATGTATAGATAAAATGTGTATAATTTGACTAAATAAGTTTTAGTTGTATTTATTTTATTGCATTTTAGTTGCTACGCATTGCATTAAAAAGTTATGCTTTAAATTAGACTGTAAATGAAAACGTGGTTGTGGAAGATAAATGTATAGTTTATTATACAGTAAATGTATTATGCTTAATTTTGAGTTTTTATTTATTTATTTATTTATTTTGTCATCTGGAATTTTGATGTACATTACATTTTTTCATTGAAATTAATCCTTTTATTCAGCATCGTTACATTAATTTTTCTAAAAGTATCAGTACGCATGAAGACATTTATAATGCTTTTTTCTATTCCTCAAAGAATGCTGACGCAGTTTCCACAAAAATTGAAATCAGAAGTTATGAACATTAATAATAATATTGCTGTCAAAAAGATTAATTCAAAGAATAAAGATTAAATCACATAAATATTTAATTTTTTTTATATGAAGAGCTTCCGGATAGACACACACAAATAGACACTTTTGATGAATTACTTGGACTGATTCAATCACATTCATGAATGAATTATTCAGATTATCAATGCAATCCAAGCTGTGAATCAAATATGTAACCGGGGTGGGCCATATCCACAATCCTGCAAATTTAACCTGCGATATAAACAAATGACCTTCCACATCGATGTGATAAACAAACGGTGATTGTGTGATAAAAGTGCAAAGATGTGTTCAGCATCTCATAGACTGTGAAGAATGTCTAAAGTAGCTGTGGTGAATCTGATATGGGGCAGAAATGAAAGCCTAAAAGCAAGAGCCAAACAAAACAAATGTGGGGGGATGTAGGAGCGTGGCAGCCATCGAACCCAGCAGATTGTTTCTTATCAGAGGCTGGCATCGGACATGAGCGTTGAGTCACCCTATCACAGCCAACAGTGTGAAATGTGATCATACTGCCCAGCCACAAACTACACAACAGGAAATAAAAACAGAAAACAAGTGACAATGAAGAAGATTATCTGTTCGTGGGTCTGATGAATGCAATCAGATTTCTAGAATGCTTTTAAGATATGTATGTTTTCTGTCATCCATGGGTGTTTCTTCAGCTTTTGACACTTTTGTGTCCTGGGGTATGTTTTTTTTTCAATCTAAAATAACAGATTTTTTTTTATGTCTTTGTTGTTATATGAACGTTGCATTAAAACAGTCTTGAACCATTTGTTTAGTTTTTTCCCCCTTTATTTCTGCTATTTTTTAAATTTCTTCTTTAAAAAACAACAGTAAAGAATGTGATTATATTACATGTTTAAAATATGATTATCTAAACAAAGAAAAATAAACACCTTTTTTCAATATTATTTACACACACAAACATTAAAAAGTTTGAGGTCAGTGGGATTTATTTTATTTTATTTTAAGGCAAGGATGCATTAAATCAAGATTGGAAAAATGGCTGCAGAAAATGTACTTTTTGCATTATAGGAATAAATAAAACTGTACATATATTACATATATTACATATATTCTAAATTGTAATAATAATACACACACACACTCACATATATATATATATAACTTAAAGGTTGTGTGCATAAATAATGTGTTAGTTTCATTAAAATTTACGAATAATTATACACAATGTGTAAATAAAATATGTTAATAATATGTCATTTAAATATAATATATATTTTTTATTATATTATTATATATTATTATATTTTCTTTATTTATTATTTTTATTTCCAGTCAAGATTTTAAATTATATGAAAACTGAGAAAATATTTAACTGTGTATTTAGAATGCATAAAATTGTAGATGTGAAATTTACCTTAACGTTACGCATTTTAATAAATAATAATAAAAAATAATGCTAATTAAAATTCTTTGGAGATGTTCATAACTTTCAGAAAATAGTAAATTACAGAATTCTTCTGTCAGAGTTATACAATGTTAATGGACAAATTAATTTAACTAGTGAGAGCGTGAAAAGTGTGTTTTAAAAAAAGTCAAGTTCATTTTCAGACAGCTCACTTTCAAACAATTCAAACGGCCAAAAGTGCCCTTAAGTTGAAGAAACAGCACATGTGTAGTCTTAAGACAACTGCACAGGTCATAGTCACCTCAGTAAGATGAACACTGTGCATTACCTCAGCATGTACTCATTCACCTTCAGCTCTCAGGGCTTTGACTCCAGATTGCTGGAATGCTGCGTGTGGGCCTCATATCCGGCTGAAAGAGGTTCGGTTGCGGCCTCTCAGCAAACAGAGGTCAGGATACGTGACTCGTGACTTGACTAAGATATATGACAGTGTATTCTAGTGTGGACCGAAGATGACATTCTTCACATTGTGTTCACCGCTTGCCTTGTGTGTGGTGAAGTCATTGAGTAGAGAGCTGTTGGTAAATATTGAGCTGTGTAAATATTTACCTTGCACACCTTGAGCAGATGTTGAGAGTGACTTTGGCCTGGGGCTCTGAACAGTAGGAGCTGCGGCCCTGGCTGAACTTACTGCCGGACGACAACAGACCAGTGACCCCCTCCATTCTCAGGTCATCCAGATCCTCTGAGAGGGACACAAAGAAAGAGAAAGACTGATGATATTTTAACGCTCAGGTTATGATCAGACTGTATTTACTGTATTTCTTTGGAGTCACAAAGATCCCGATTAGGTATGTGTCCATTTTTTTTTTTTTTTTTAATAATAATATTAATCACACTTTATATTATTTTTATATTTCAATGTTATTTCAATCATCATCATCATTAAAATAATAACACTAAAATAAAATAATTTTACTTTATCCATGTAAAAGTTGGAGAAGTTACAAAAGAGAATATACAATACACAGTGAAATAAACAAAGCTAACACACTGAGATGGGCAACTCTATACTCCGGGATGTCACTGGTGACTCTTTCACAGCATATGTTTACAGCATGCTCGTCTGCGCACAGATAACAGGTGCTGGATCTGAGAGATGTGCGTCTCTTTACACTACAGCTGTTCATCTACAACACGCAACAGGGCCGCTGGGTGAAAGCTGGGTCGTTTCCCAGAGTTTCCCAGCTCAGTTATATAAATAAGCAGGGTTTTTAAGCTGTAAAGACCTGTTGTACTTTGCTGTTTCGACTTAAAGCTTTAATATCATCTATATATTAACCTAGCATAAACCTATATTTTAATCTAGCATCACCGGACAGAATCATCAGGTGGCAATTTGACCCTGGTGTAAGGCAGATACCTACCAAATAAGTACTAAATTAACATGATTAAAGTGAAAATAATAAAATATTTAGTGAGGAACAAAGTGCTATAAAATAGAAGTAAAACTAAAATAAATGAATAAATGCATGCATACAAATAAGTTTATATAATGTGTATTTAAACTGAATAACAACCATACAAGCAGTCTAACAGCAAGCAGAATTGCAATACCAATTTAACGCTTTGTAGCAATTTGGAGTATTTATTATATAATTCAATAGATGTATGGTCAGGTGTGCGTGTAATAGCTTTGGCATGCCTCGTCAAATCCGATTTCAGAGCCAGAACAATCTGTTTCATAATGCCACTTTGACAAAGCATGTGTCTCACAGGGAGTTTCGCTCTCATGTCACAAACATCATGATCTAGCAAGAACTCGGAGCAGCGGGGTAAAGTGAGCCGCGTTCCGTGAGGTCAGCGCCTCCCTCCCGTGCCTGTGGCTGTAGGTGTTATATACCAACCGTACCACTTACGCTGAGACCGCACAGCCAGCTGACAGCGTATGGAAGGACACACCAAAAAAAAAGCACCTTGTAAGACAAGTAAGTGTAGCTAATGGCAGGGATTAGACTTGGCCTATTCATCCGCGAAACTCTTACTCGACTCACTTTACATCTCTCAATTGCCTCGCCTTTTTTGTTCGAGCTGCTGATGTGGGAAGGGGCCCGGTGGGAAATAACTTATCAGTCACAATTAAAAGCCTCCCAAACGCACCTTTTTGTGTGCGAGCGCTCCATGGTGTCAACATGAGATTTCTCCCATGAGTCTTTGTGCAAGCACGGAAAGCATGTGTTTGTGTAAAAAGGAGGTCCGCTTGGCACGGGAATGCGGACACTGCCTTGTTCGTGAAATACCAGCGAGTGTGGTGATATTACATGCCTCATTCATCATCGCAGGTCTGATCCAGCTGAGAGAGAGAGAGCCAGAGGCCACTTCATACACACACGCAGCATTGTACAGGAGAACACAGCTGTCCATCGTGGGAAAGTCTCTCTTTTCGAACTGGGCTGCGGGGTGTGTGGTTTAACGCTGAGGGGGGCACTTGTGGCAACATAGCAGCACTTTTGTTAATGCTGATGTAAGTTGGCTGAGGTTTAGCGTTTCAGAGAATATAAAGAGAGACACAAAAAGAGCACAGCTATTCTCAAAAAATATGTTTAACCTGTATTAAGATTTATGTATCTGAATTGCATGCAAAACTGAATTTCATTGAAAATTTTGGGGTCTGTATTATTTTTTTAAGGTTTGAAAGGTCTCTTATGTTCACCAAGGCTGCATTTATTTAATGCAAAATACAGTAAAATAGTAATATTGGGAAATATAAGGCCTAAGATTTAAGTAATAATTTGGACTACACAATTGACCTTTCGCAAAACCCCGCCCCAAAACGGCCATTGTCCAATCACACATCCTAGCAATGGTTACTAAGTAAGC
>JAUCMS010000052.1:13536382-13547969 GCA_032357445.1 Enteromius radiatus | reverse complement strand
TATGTGCGTGGAAAAATGCGTACGCATATTTCTATGCCCATTTTGTGCGTACGCAACGTTTATACATCAGGCCCCTGTTGTTTGGAAATCCCAAAACCAAAATATGAACCTTTCGTAACTCATAATAAGGCCACTTTAAATTACTTATAATCCAAATGTGAGGAGAAAATTAATCTAAATGCAACAATAGAAGAATGAGCGTGCACAAATATCAAATACTGACTGATAAAAAAACTACATCTAATAATCTCTGATAACCAATATGATGCTAATATATTCATTATAGTGTAATACGGAAAAGTATTACATCAAAAAAATCTGTGTAAAAATTGGTAAATTGTATTATGTATAAGAATAGATCTTAACACCCAGCCTCAAAGGCAAATGCAGTAGTAAGGTTTTAAAACAGACCTAAATGCTCAATGCAAAAGGGCCAACATGACTCGTCAGCCAAAACTATAAACGTTTATGTCTGTACGTAACCTGGGGCCCTACAGCATAAACATGCTGTCTGTTGAGAGTCAAACTACAAAAGAGTTTTGTTTAATCTCTTAGAATACCTCATATACCTCAGACGCAGCGTACAAATGCTACCTTTATATCACACGAAACATTTTGATAACACTGAATAGCAAAATACCAGCAGCTGCAAACACCCAGACAAAACAAGGGCACAGCGTCTATGTGAGTGTGTGTTTGCAGCAGTCATGCATTACTGTAGTGTCACTGCATACCTTCAGTGTGGAATAAATCAACTGCCGGGGATGCTGAGCCCCTGGAGAGAGGTGGAAAGTGTTATCCAAACAAAGACAGGAGTGATGACAAGGAATTTCTGTCTGTAATTGTTCGCACCAACCAAAGCAGAGTGTGTGCATGTGTGCTTGTTCTAGACAAGTTTCCATGTAGTTTAATACATCAAAGACAGTCTACACAAATGATTGCGGTGTACATTGAGGTTGTTAGTCACTATTTGTGACTCCTAATTGAATAAAGTTCTTCAGACTGTATCATGCATCCCACCAAAAGTTACATATATTTATTTTTTTACATTTTTGAAGATTTTAAATATGTAATTCCATAATCACATAGCCATACCGCAGTAAACTATAATAAACGCAGACTACGCAGGCAGACATGACGTTTCCCGATATACTTCAAAGTTCTCCATGGGTTTATGTTCCATCTCTAGCTCGTAATTATCTGAGCCGGGTAATTGACAGAATTCGCTGTCGAGAAGCTCTAGACGTCTCAGACTTTTGCGCACTTTCCGCATTTGTGTTTCATTAAGACTAAAATGCTACGTTCCTGCGCTGTGGTTTAGTCCTTACATGCATAAAGCACTTTGAAGTGAGTGGGAAAAGCACTTTTGTTATGCTTTGTAATGAAAACTATATTTCAACTATGTTTATAATTAAGCCCCCAGGTCATCCATTTCGTTCTCTAAAAATAATTCTGCCTACCGCGATGCAAAAATGTCACGTCTGTCATGGCGGGCGATGATAAATGATCTTTCAAAGTTTCTATCTTGAGTTAATGAAAGATGGGATTAAGTGGAGTTACACATGACGCCAAGTTTGATGAGGACTGAAAGACTCTGAGGCGCTGACATTTCAGAGACACACACTCTTGTTTAAGTATTAATGACTTAATCAGTTTTCGTACAAATCATAATTGTTAAAACCATTTCTTATATTATTAGTGAGTGATATCCATAGCAGATATGTACAATACTGACACCTCCTGGTCAATTATAATTGACACATACACATGTTTCTTTGGTAATACATTAAAAACAAGAGAGATCAGTCGCTCCAAAACAGATAAAGTCCACTAAAGCAGAGTAAACATTTCATTTCAAGGACCCCAAATTCAATGATCAATCAACCCATTTCCAAAAATACAAATGCAGCCATTTAAAAAAATTTTTTACTGTTACATGTGGAAAAATGTTATCAAGATAATATAAATATAGTCAGGAAAACTTTACTTATAAAGTAATATATATTTTAATCACATTATTCATTAAAATCAATATTTTCTATTTTGTTTTTCAAAATGAATACATTTTACGATATAGTTAAAAGGTTTGGGATCATTAAGGGTTTTTTTACTTAGCAAGTCTGCAGTACATTGATAAAAATTTATCAAAAGTAATAGTAAATATTTTTACATTGTTACAAAAATTTTCTGTTTTAGCCAAATGCTTTTTTTTTACTCTGCATTCATCCTGATACTTTGCAAGAATCCTAATATATATATATATATATATATACACAGGTATACAACAATAATAGTAATCAGAAATGTTTTTTTGAATCAGCATAATAGAATGATTTCTGAAAAATCATGTGAAACTGAAGCCTGGAGTAACGATTCTGAAAATGTAACTTTGGCATCACAGGAACAAATGATAAATAATTCATATTAAAATAGAAAACTGTTATCTTAAACTGCAGCACTAATTTAAAAGGTAAATGTTTTACTGTATTGTACTGTAGTTTTACAGTCTTACTGTATCAAATAAATGCAGCCTTTGTGAGCGTACAGTAACAGACTTTTTCATTAACAAATAACTTTTTTAATGTACTTTTGTTTGAAATTTTTTCCAGTTTGAAAATCTTGGCCTTTAAAAACCATTCATACAACTCCTCATGGTAAAGCTAAAAGAAAAACCTCAAAAAGCCAACAACTCATTCAAAAACCACTACATTTACTGTATTCTGCAGCTCTGGCATACACACCATGCTCGACTGCAAAAATCCTCGACTGTTACCACTTAGCAGAGGTGATGTTCCTGTTATCACACCAAAAGGACCAAGAAACAAATCCGAACACAGACGCACACAAACTCTCAGATAAATCTTACGGAGGCATTGTGTGTAGAATAACATTATCGCAAGATTTCAAAACAGACCATTCATATCCACGACGCCTGGACTCAAACGTGACTCATTGTTTGTTACACGTCTGATTTTTAGATATGTTTGTTGTTAGGTCTATGGGTTCATTCTTACAATACATCATAGTTTGAGGTTTTCGCTCTACTGTAAATCCTCCAGAGGTCTGTGGGTTACATCATGCTCTCACTGGATCTTTTTAGCTGTCATTCAGTTTTAATAAATGGCTCACTGTGGCCTACACAATCAATCATTGAGCTGCGGCTTGCAGCGTCTTGGCACAACTGCATACGATTAGGTAATGCATCTGCAAGTGTGTGGTAAAAGCCATATAAGAGCAATCATTTTTCATGAGGGATTTTTTTCCCCTCTTATCAGTGTATCAAAGATACTATATAGTTGCCAAAGCCAAGCCTCCTTCATATGAAAGATTGAAGATCACTGTAATTTACACCAGCATGTTCCATCATCGCCAGCATCCCTCACAAACACTGTGCGTACTGGATACAGTGGTGCATCTCTGTTATTTGTTTACGCCGTCACCACGGCAACTGTTGTGTCTCCGCATCCTGGAGAGAGTTCTTGGCGTCAGGGAAGAGCAGAGAATGGTGACGGCTGCCAAGACGGGCTGCCATTACATCACAAACAAAAGCAGTGCCCTGATCGCTTGATCCACTGCGATCACACCACATCTAGAAAATACCAAGAATTAGCCTCATCTGGGGGTTAAAGTGAAATGGATCAAAATGATAACCCGCCATATAAAAAGGATCATGTAAAACAGGATTAATCTCAGCATAATCAACAAGAATTCTGTCAGAAATTACGCACTTGCCTCAGTTTTCCTCACAAGGCTTATGCGATAGCATACAGCAAGACCAGTGTAGTCTGATTCAGTCAGAATCTTATAAACTGCTTCTTTTTAGGGAATTTAAAGAAAACACTTTCAGTGCAGTCCCATTCAAATGATTTATTATGAGCTTTAAACTCATAATATAGAGTTGTTTTTTTCTTTTTTACATTATTTACATAGATTTTTAGAATTTACAGATAGATAGATACAAACAAATTTGAATTAAAATATAGAGAAGAACTAAATTAAGTTTTGTCTGAAGCTGAGTTCTATAAAAACTGAATTGTATAACTCAATGTTAAAAAGCCAAATGTTAAATTATTATTTATATAGCGCAGTATGGATGAAAATATGCTATGTTAATTAATATTACTTATACTACGGGTCCGTTGAATGCTTGCATCTGATTGGCTGATAAACATTCTATGGTGTGGAATTATTTTCAAGGAACCACACGGCGAACATAGCTCCAGGCAGCTCTTTGACCGCATCACAGTTCCATATCAAATCGCCAAATGGTTTCTATTATTCAAAGGTCTTACAACCAAAGATATGCATCTATGCTTAGAACAGCAAAACAACCAAAACTCACAACAACACTGGCCAAACAAATAAATATAGTTATATGATAAAAATGACAGCTTATTTTCATGGATTGCCACAAAAAACATTTTATAATGTCTCGTAAACACATACTCTTCACATCACTCCCGCTCTCTCTCCCTCATAGACACACACACACATTAACATACGTGCTAATGTTGCTAGCACTAACTTACTCTGACTACTTTATCCTTAACATCAACCTATAAGTAACTTGACTTCTCACAAGCGAACAGTGGAGATGTTAATGAAGAAAAAAGAAGTTTCACTGTTTTAGCCATTTTAACACTTTTTACCATTTTAACACTTTTGAGAGATGCAGACTTGTAATTCACCTCTCATAACTTAGCTATTAAATGCATTAGTCTGCTATCAACAATGACGTTTTGGATTAACAGCAGAGGCTTTGGATGAGAGACAGAAGAAATAGTCCTACTCACAATAGTGTTTCAAGTACAACAATATACATTGAAATATATCATCTGCATATATGCAACTGTAGTATAAGCAGAATAATTTACTATGGGCCAAAATTTTGGGTTTGTTTAGATATTTTAAATGTTTCTGAAAGACGTCTCTGAGGCTCTCTTGTTTTATCTAAAAAGAATATTATTAATGTATTTTAATGTAATTTTAAATATATTTAAAAATGTAATTCATTCTTTGATTGGATAGCTGATTTATATATGCTGATTTGCTGCTTAAGAAACATTTTTTTTTTTTTTCAGGATTCTTCAATATAGATAAACTCCATTTATTAAAACCAAAATCTTTCATGGAAATAATGTGTGACACCTTTCTTCACTTAAATAAATAAATAAAATCTTGAATGGCCAAGAGTCTTTTACATCTTATTTAGACAATGTAAAAATCAAATAATCTTTACAATTCAGTTCAATATTTACTGTGTCCCAATAAAAACACAGAAATTACAACCTACCGATAACTCCGCTTATATACAAATCAGTCAAAAACCAATAAACCAGAACACAATATTTGCCTCAGCACTTGGAGATTCCCAAAAACTCCCATATTTTCACGTTTTAAACCACACTTGAGAGATTCACGGCTGCTTTGTCATCGCGGGCTCTCTGAGAAAGACGAAGTGGGTGTCCCAGATACGGGTGGGCATCCAGCACAAGAGAGCTTCATCCCCCACATGTGCATCACCCTCCAGACAATTATAACACAAGATCTGTGTGAAACCAGTGCACCATTCATCAACTCTGTCTCCTCACCCCACATGAACACCCCTTCATAAACCCATTTCTAATGTTTGAAAGGTGTCAGATGTGACCTGACTCATATTCAGAGTCAGTACCAGATGAAAGGCCACCGCCACAAAATCCGAAACCCTAAACCCTGGCAGAAATAGCTTATTCATCCCACCGAGTGGCCACAGCTCAGACATGTAAAACAACCTGAGAATAGATCTACACTATTTCTTTTAGTCTCCCTTACACACATCTGTCAGTATCTGTCATCGCTAGGATTGACTAGCGCAGCAAAAAGGCAACCAGTGTCCCGTGAGCGCTCTCTTCAGACATCATTTACTGTAAATGTGCGGCTTCATCTGTATCTTCATCAAGTTCATGAGGCCATGAAAGTCATAATGGCAATCTGCAGCATTGCTCTGGCATGGGAAAGCACTGATGTCTTGGGAAAGGGGTTTTCTACCATGTTGGTTTATTAGCTAACCAAAAGACAACAAAATGCTGCCAAAAACAGGGTTTTGCTTCAAAAACCCCACTCGAAGAGTATAAAATGTGGTTGAATGTGTGCAGACGATATATGATGAGTGGCCCCACATGTATTTATCTCATATACAAAAGTTTTGAGTCATTTTCCACTGAGACTACTTTTGTTTATTGATATGTTTATACAAAGAACTTATTCTTTAGTGTCAATAATGCCAGAATAAAATGAGACTTTGGGTCGGCTACAGTTTTATGACTGTCATATATAATTTTCCAGATAACTATGTCATATTTTTGTTACCCTTTATAAATAATGTTATGTCTTATTTGTCAGTAAATGCACTTTAGTTCATTTTATTTACTTTAATTCAACAGTTCAAGCTGTACAAATAAAAGTAAAAAAACAACTATGATCGCCCTCTAGTGGTTTGACATTGCCTAAGTCAAACTCTAATAGCCATATACTATCTAATAGTAGTAATAATAAAAATAATAATAATAATAATACCTAATGTAAACCAATATAATATATTTACAAATAAGTATATACAATTATTTTTTTAATAATTTATATAATTAATATTGAAACTGTTACTATATTGAGTAACATAGTTGACAGGTAACAATTAAAATTTTTCAGAAAAAATATATAAATAAACTAGGAGAGAGAAATTAGAGAAGAATATAGTTTTTTTCTCATTTTTTTCTGAAGTTAACAAACAAACAAATAAATGAAATGAATGGTTGAATGAGGAGAAATAACATTTAAAGAAGAACAGAGTTAAGTAGCTTTTCCCAGTTTTCCTTTAATAAATAAACTAAACACTAACCTAAAATAAATTAATCAACTAAAAAGTTTTAATTAAATTATGGAAAATTTTTTATATAGTACAAGAAGGACAGATTTATGAAATGTTTCAAATATGTACTATATTAACTACTATTTTGACATTAATTGTAATAATGCAGTGAGATCATTGTCAGCACAAGGAGTCTGACAAAAGCCAGTGCTCCACACAGAGATCTGATCCTCCGTCCAGTCTGTCTGGAATGACACACATATATATATATACAGTGGGTATGGAAAGTACTCAGACCCCCTTAAATTTTTCACTCTATGTTATATTGCAGCCATTTGCTAAAATCATTTAAGTTCATTTTTGTCCTCATTAATGTACACACAGCTCCCCATATTGATAGAAAAACACATAATTGTAGACATTTTTGCAGATTTATTAAAAAAGAAAAACTTGATTAGGGTTTGAGCTAAACTCTGCAGGACACCGGCCCTCCAGGAACAAAGTTGCCCACCCCTACTTTAGATGTTAAAGCACCCATTGCCCAGCCCGAAGTTGCCCAGCCATGATCTACAGTATATAATATATAGAATATATTGTAATATCACAAATACAGTCAGGAAATGCTAGCATTCATTTTGTGTATCCTGTATATGCCTTTTTTTGTTTCTCAAAGTGGCAGATTTGCATTTTATGAATCACTGAGGTCTACACTTTTAGCTAAAATAGTCTTTACTGTACTGTATGGTCTGACCGTGAGTAAATATTCCTTTAAATCCAGCCTCATCTAATTTCAAGCACACCTACAGTTTTAGATTTTGAGGCCAAAGCAGTCATTAATTATAGGATGATTTTGTCAGTAGCTTTCATGAATGTGCAAGAAAGAAGAAAAGAAGAAACTGTACAATAAGATGCAATTTTTGTTTTTTACAGATAAAAAGTATTGTTGTAGCTTCATAATGAAAAGTGATAGAATCAGAGTTCATGTCATATGAACTATTTTCTATCTTTCTGGGAGGGTCTTACGAGTTTGGAACAACATATTAATGACAGAACTTTCATTTTTTGGTGAACTATCCCAAAAAAAAATCTGAAAGGAAATCTGTTGAACATGGTGTTCAACGTTTGAGTGATATATACTGTATATACTGTAAGCAGGTTGTACCCTATAATAATTTAAACTAAATAAAAAAGAAAATGAAAATATAAGGTAGAACAGAATTAAGAAGCTCTCCTCAGTTTTCCCTAAAGCTGTGTTATATTAAAAATGAATTTCATTGCAGTTTCACCAAACTGCCAGAGGAGCAAGACAATTAGAGCAACACAGCGGCTGATTCCCTCAAGTGCCCAGTCAATATGTTCAGTAAACAGCCTGAGCTCAACCTCCACTGAATGCATGATAAACTGAGGGAAACCAGTGGGCTGAAGGCATCAGGTACAAGGTTCATTTATTAGCATAATTACACTCTCTTGAATTACGTTAATTTCTCTATAGAGCATTTAGCAAGGTGGGAAGACGGTCTAAAACGCAATTACACCATATTTTCTCCAGAGACATGGGCATCAGTGACTGATGGACTCAAATGATTCTCATACACAAAAGCTGTTTATAGAAACAGAAGGGGAGGAGAGGATCGATAAAGAGCTTTAGAGGAGAACAATGTTTAGGAAATACTGCTCTGATCTCCACCACTAGAGGTCAGTATAAGCACATACAAACTTATCATTTGACATTGGAATGAAAGGGGCAGATTTGATTCATAACTAGACCTGAATACAAGCTAACACAGAAATTTGTACCGCTTTACTTTCTGTAAAAACAGAAATCCTGACTGGTATATGTCTACATTTATCTGTATTAATATTATTGACAGTGCTAAATGACCTCCCAATATCAGCTCACGCTACGAATCAACCCCAACTCATCAAAACAAATCATCTGAGTTAAAAGTGAAACATCAACTGTACGACCAGAATAAAAGCCACAATGTCTCCTCTCAGATTATCTTTTCAGATTATCTTTTAATAGGAGCGCATTTGCATTCTGAGGTAATATTGTTGTTAGCACAATCAAAAGGGATTAATTAAGCACATCATAGTGGCTGTGACCTTTGCAGCTCTCTGTGATGATGCTCTAATGAGACGGAGGGTCAAACTGTTGTCTGCTTTAGGTCAGGAGGGACCACAGGACTGACACAAGTAATGAGATCCAAAGACGAGTGTCTCACTCCCATCTGTTCACTGTTCTGACAGCGTGTTTGATATGAGTGATGAGCCCGTGTCACTACCAGACACCAGAACCTCCATCAGACTGCAACTACTGAGAGCAGTTCATCTGAGAGCCATATATATATACACCATCAAATCAATACGTTTGTAATCATTCGGAGCAAATATGATTGACATGGCTTTTTGTCTGCGCACACACACTGTTACAAAACATCTCTGCATTGTTATAATAATTATTATGTGCAATTAACATATATGAATTTAAATTATAATCTAATTACAGTAAAAGTACATTGTAACATTTCTTTAGATCACAGATAATACACAAAACCATTTTTTTTTCAATAATAACACTAACATTTCATTCAAAATATGTTTCTAGACATACATATTTTATATATTTATATATTCTCTATGTGCAAATACATGGCTATTTAAGAAGGGGGATCATCATATTTGAAGGTCCTCGGCATTAAAAATATTGAAAACCATGTCTAATCCACATTATGGCAAATGTAGTAAATATGTGTGTGTGCTCTGTGTATATAATTTTCTATATACTTAAAAAAATATTCTGAACACAGCCATAAACATCTTCTCTTGCAGTTATTGGGTTATTGGGCTTCTAAGGGGGTAAAGAGGCTTTCTAGGAGGCACTCAAGTGAGCTTCTTTAATGACGACAAGTGCAACTGGAAAGTTTCAGCGAGCTCTACTACATGATCTCTCGGTCAAAGAAGTCAAATTAAACTTAATTAAGCGGGAGATTTAATGAACAATCACTAATACTCAGAAAAAAGACTCAAGGAATGATGGAGAACAGGAAAATGCAGCTAAAGTATTCCCATCCCAACATCCCATATCCGTACGCCCTCTCTGCTGTTGCCTCAGAGCACAGAAAATCTCATTATCTCCCAGCATCCTCTGCAGGAGAAAGCCTCAGTGCAGCAGTTCAGCTCACCAGGTCGCTGCTAACAGACACACGCAACCAAGGGTACACCGCATCCCACAAAAAGAACAAAACGAAATCAGCCCCAGACTGCTCTCTGTGTGGAGTGTCAGAAGGCAAACTCTTTACCCTCACACACAAAACAAGAACACGACCGCCACTTGATGAAAAGCTTCTTCAGTACCACTTTCGGGAATAAACACTGACAGTTGAAAAGGTTATTTAAAGGGATAGTTCACTCAGAAACGAAAAGTCTGTCATCGTTTCTTCATCCTCATGTTGTTCCAACCATTCTGTGGGACACAAAAGTGACATCATAGATTTCGTAGCATTTCAAAGTTGCATACAATGAGAATGGAAAGTGACCGGGAAATAGCGCTGAGTGACAATCTTGATAGTTTTGCATTAGAGCGATGGTCAGTATTCACATTCAGTGTATGAAAAAGAGCAGCAAAATATCTCCTTTTGTGCCCTAAATAAGACAGAATGTTATAAGACTTAAATCTGTTTTTTAAAAACTGAAACCCTTCTTAAATGCAAGCTTTAATTCTATTGAAGTTTAAAATTTTGATTTGCCACATGCAAGCACAGGTTGTGTTTTGTGTGGGAGGCGCTGGGTTACGTCTTACACCCATGCAGGGACCAACCTGCTAACACTACAGAGCTAAACTGCTACAAAGCTCTGTTACCTGAGGGGTGGTCTGGCACCGACACAGAAACAGGGACTTAGGATGTCACGCTCATGTAATCATTGGAGCAGCAAGGATAAATCATAGTGATTCATAGGGATTCTAAACATAACAATCTGTTGAGAATAGTATAATACAATCCATGGGCATGTGTCCTTGTTTTTCAAAGTATAATTTCATGACTGGGCTTTTTGCTGCTGTCTGCTCATCAATCTATAAACCAAATATACTGTGTTACATTAGTATTATTTATACAATATTGCAGTATTAATTAAAATGTTTAATTAGCTTTTATTTTTATTTGTTTATGTGTTTATGTAATTTTATGTTAATTTGTCAACTTGATTAGTTCTATTTAGCTTTATTTTTATTTCAGTATTAATTTTATTACTTAAACTTTATTACTTTTATTCTATTTCAGCTTTATTTCGATTTTAATGTGTAACTATTTAACAGTTATAATACTTTGGCTTATCAATACAGTACAACACTTATTGTTATTGTCATGATCACCAGCTGGAGTGCCCACGAACTCCTGTAGAGGGCACTCTCCCCCGCACTGTATTATGTGCTACCCTTGTCTGTGTGTGTGTTATGCTTTAAGGACTCTTATTATGAAGTGTGTTCCCCTGTTCAGTCTCTGTTAGTCCCCATGACAATTGATCAGCTCCACCCCTTTTTTTTAATCCTCTTGTCTCCACTTTAAAAGCAGTGTTGCCAAGTCCGCTTATTATAAGCGACTTTGGGCTTGGTTTTTTGTAAAGTTGCTTACAAATAGTGATAGTCGCGGGTCGCGTTTTTTTTTGGGCTTGTTTCTAAAGTGCAGTTGCTTATTTGGGCTTGATCCCAGCTCCATAATAAGTTGTAAAGCAGAT
>JAUCMS010000052.1:13518783-13536282 GCA_032357445.1 Enteromius radiatus | reverse complement strand
GTAGAAAAAGTCGCTTGTTTTGGGCTTGTTTTCACAGGCCTGGTTGCTTATTTATCTCGCGAGATCTGGCAACACTGTTTAAAAGCAGTTTTTATGTGTTAGCCTAACCGCTAAGTATTGTGAGTTTACCTCTTTGCAAAGTGTTTTCTCTGTGTTTCCTTCAAAAGTCTTGTTTTCTGTGTCTTTTCCCTTGCCTTGTTGTTCTGTTTTTTTCCCCTTCTGGACTCTATTAGAAGATTGATCGATTTGCTAGCCTACTGACTAGCCTAGACACGACTAGCCTACTGGACTTTTCTTGAGCTCTGCCACCGACATACCTGTTTGCATTTGTGTTTGACCCTGCCTGTTTGACAACCCCTTTGAATATAAGCTTGCAGATGGATCTGCACGTCCCCTTTCTCCCTCATTACAGTTACAGGGTAGTACATTTAGACTATTTTATACAAGAATAATCTGAACTGACTATAGCAACCACTTATGTAATATATAGCTGAATAATTTTCAGCACAATCATTATTGAATAACACCCAGTCATTTAGTGCCATTCTACTAATTCACAATACATATTACAAGAATTTTATAAATAACATATGCTACTTGTGAGCTCTCTCTCTCTCTCTCTCTAACACAGTTTTTAAACACATTTGGTGCTTAAATAACTGCTTGTGTGAAGTCAATGGTGATGGAGATCTGGACATGTATGTATGATGTCTAAGAGGAGTTTTTCAGTGTTACAGTAGTTTTTTATAGTCTGTTTTATATGAAAATAATGTTAAAATGTAAGGATCTATACTTATTCTTGGCCATTTTTGTGGTATCTTTTTGTATATTATTTCTGGTATGAAGAAAAGAAAAAAAAAAATTGTTATGGTAAATAAAGGGATGTTAAAAGTCAAAAAAGTCTCTCTCTCTAACAGAAATGTCTCTCTCTCTCTATTCAAAAATTAAAATTCTCTCTCTAACAGTGCACATATGAGGAGCTAATGCTTCAGCAATCAAAAGGCATTCAGGACACAATTTAGACCAAAGTTGATGCTTTAAAATCAGTGGTGATATGAGCAGCAAACATGTAATTGCGTTTGGGTATGCGGGAGAACATGATTGCTGTAGATTACGAGGAGAAATATGTGTGCGTGTTTGTTTTCTCATTACCCAGGAGCTCCATGGCATCATCCTCATCTTCCATCTCGTCTTCAGTGACTGAGGGGGCCGAATCAGGCATGGAGTCAAACGAGTCCTGAGACAACATGGCTGCCAGAAGTTTCTTGTGATTCTGTTGCTGCTGTTTTAGGCCTTTACACTTACTCTCCATTTTCAGGCTGCAGACAGAGAGAGGATACCATAGCTATAACATCCAGAACAGTGGTTCCTTTAAAGAGGTCTTAGAAAACTATATGAGAATTTTAACTTACATGTATAGCTCTGGAAACATGTAAATAATCAATTGCTAAAAATTCCAAAGACAGAAACACAGCATCGAATTGTTAAAAAATATGAACTTCATATGTTCTCCTATGAAAGCCGGTTTCCACTACTGATTAAAAAACTAAAAAAAGGTTATTGCGACTTTCTCTCACAATTGTTTTTCTCAGAATTGTTTGATATAAACTCATAATTGCAAGTTATAAAGTCAGAATTGTGAGATACAAAGTTGCAGTTGCATGAAAAAAAGTCAGAATTGCGTAATATAAACTCACAATTTCGAATTGGGAGATTATATCTTGAAATTTTTCTCACAATAGTGAGATATTAGACTCGCAATTGCTCGTTATAAAAAAATACTGTTATGTTCTCAGAATTGCACTCACAATTCAGACTTTATATCTCAAAGTTATGACTTTGTATCTCACAATTATGACTTTATACCTCGAAATCTCACAATTCTGACATGGCTCAAAATTTTTCTCAGAATTGTAAGATATAAACTCCCAATTGTGCATTATAAAGTCCAATTTTGAGCAAAACAAATAAATTATTTTCTCAGAAATGCTCTCACAATTCTGACTTTATGACTCGAAATTAGGAGTTTATATCACACAATTAAGATTTTTTTTCATGTAAATTGCAACTTTATATCTCGCAATACTGACTTTTTTATTCAGATGAACCCAAAATGGTTCTTCTATGGCATCACTGTCCACTTTTGGAAAATGAAAATCAGGAAAAGCGCAATACCCTCCAATTAAACTTAACCACATGTGCAATCCTAAATCTACATTAATATAACAAACATGTACTTTTATCGATATTACCAATCTTTAAATCATTCAAATTGGCAGGAAATAGGGTTCACTCCTGGACCAAAAATACCAGATCAATTATTCAATGTTAAGCAAGCTGATGAAGAAATAAATTGAATGAATAATGAACATATGCTGTACTTCGCATGCCTATACTGGTAAAATTATTCCCAATTCTCAGTGTCATACAGTATACCGACAAAAATAATCTGCAGAGACTTAATTTGATTGTTATCTTATTGGAATGACATTATTCACAGATAATCGAAAGGTTAAGGCCAAAGCAGGGCTGTTTTAATATCCTGAGAACATTACTATGCTAATGGCATCATTTAGCTCTTTTCACCTTTTTTCCCTAATTGGGTGTCACTCAGCCAATTGCCAACTTTTTAATAGTGTACTACAGCGTCAGCAATGCTGAGACACATGTCCCCATGCTCATAAACATTCATGTGAACACATATTTCACAGTATGAAACACAAGAAGAAACAAATAGTATTCAGCACAGATACTGTTTAGATATGTTCACTGCATGGAAATATTGAGTAGGCTTTTTGCTGTTTTTTCTTTCAAAGTAGATAAGGGCAAAGACCGGGATCAATACTGTACATCTAGATTTAAAACTGAAAATCCCAAAATCCCATAGCTATATAATATCAGGTGTACTGTGTAGATACCATGGCATATGAATAGAGTACACTTGTAATTAATTAAGTACCCTTGTTCTATTCAAATGTCCACTTTTCCCATACAAAGTATTATTAGTGACCTACGAATAAAGCAGCATCTTTCATATTTCTTCTGAGGTGATGGAACAACAACAACAAAAAAAGATACAAGTCGAAATACTGTATTTAAATGCTTTTGCGTTTTTTTGTAAAATGGTTGCATTACCCGAGAAGGTTTGTGTCCACTTACATGCTTTTGTGTTCTGTTGCAAAACATTTGTGGTCTCTCAAAACTTCCACTGTACATTTGAAAACTTGAACTCTATCATGAAACTCTAGATGACGCAGACTAATATAGGCCCTTAAAGGGTTAAAAAATTCTGTCATTACTTACTCACCCTCATGTCGTTCCATCTTCGGAACACAAATTAAGACCCTCCATAGACAGCAATACAACGGAAACTATCCAGATCCAGAAACGTAGCAAAAACATTGGTAAAACAGTCCATGTGACATCAGTGGATCATCTACAGTTTTGCGACGAGAATACTTTTTCTGGATCTGTATCATTTCAGTACTGCTGTCTATGGAGGGACAGATGGCTCTCTGATATCATCAAATATATCTTAATTTGTGTCTTATGGTTTGGAATGACGCGAGTGTGAGTAATTAATGACAGAATTTTCATTTTTGGGTGAACCCTTTAAGGTAAAGTTATAATATTCACAGCACAGTTGACTTCACGAGCTTACCATTTTACATTTTAATGACCTACTAGCATTCACTGGAGCGTTTTAAAAAGCTCCATCTACCACCATCCCCAGTTCCACCTTTTTGTCTTAAATACGCACAGCAGCAGCAGAAGCAGTGTAGCAGATCTATTCTGCCAAGACAAAGTACATTAACACTGACATATTCATCTTGCGAGATTTGTCCTAATAGAAAAGTTTACATAATGTTGCAAATCATTTGCACTCTGCTGAGAAATTATACATTTACTCACAAAATTTTGCATTATCTGAAAAGTTTGTACTACATACATGCCCCCAAAAAACGTTATATTCAATCATAATACAATTCAATTAAAATGCACTTTTTCTATCATCTTGGTCATGTCCCTTAAAAATTCCAGGTTCAAATTACATCATTAATCATTCATTTTAATTATAATTAATAATCAATTTTCAATCCAATCTCAGTCTTTTGGAACACTGCTGTAATATATTCGATAAAAGCTGTACCGCGGTAAGCGTACGAACTGATGAAAGCTCTGAAAACAAATATGCTATTCATTCTGTGGGCAGGGAGCTGTATGAATCAATCACTCCATTAAACCTCTATGGCACTACACTAATTATTTCATGCATAGAAGAGCGAAAAAATGATTTTCACAATAGCATTCAGCCCACAATATCTCAGTCTAGAAAACATCCACAGTACAGGACCCTGGTAGAGTTTCACATAAATACAAATGTTACTGTAGTGACAACTCCAGCTCGGGCTGGCTTAATTACACAGAGGTGGAATTAGTGACCTGATTTATCCTGTCATTTCACTTAATAAGGCACTTGTTCTAGTGGAGGGGAATGTGGTAAACAGAGTGCAGTGAAGCACAGCTGATACAAATAATGATTTACTGTAGAAACAATCTTCATAAATGGAAACATTCAATTTACTCTCCTGTCATGCAGAAGAGCTCGTCTCTCAGATAAGGCCTGACCAGGGTTCAAATCATTAGACTGTTTCAAACAACGAATCTGTGGCTGCGCTACTAAAATAAAATGAAAGCGAGAACGTATTGCTTCAGATGAACGCAATTCAATGAAACTATGTAAGTCCTTGCGTGGGTTGGTATGGAGACGTGAAGCCTTGTTAGACAGAACTAAAGTTGTACTGCTGCAGCGTTCCTGTGGGATGACAAACTCTCCACAAAGTCCTCCTGGCAGAACAGATTGTATCCACAGAATCAAGACCACAAAACCAAAGCTGAGAATGAAGTAATATGGAATAACCATGATGTAAATAGCTTGAAATTACACAGACCACAAGGGTCACGAGGAGTTAACTGGCTGTAAATGTGAAAGCCATCCAACAGGAATGGAAGAGGGATGAATGGTGACCTGAAAAGTTAACCAAACAAAACGCTGCAAATAGGTCAGTGTAATAAGGTTGATGCATGTCATTCTCAATCCGTTGCTGGCAGAAACCTCAATATGCCTCAAAATGCACATGGCAAATCTGTGTTTTAAGTACGAATGATTTGAGACGTGTTATGTAGTAAGTGGGACGTGTGGTGAGCGCAGATTCACTGATCGCAGGTCAGCTGGTGGTTTAGTAGATGCAGCTTTTACAGATGGCAGTGATACACGATACTTATTAGCAGTGAACTCTCTGCCTTCCCCTCTTGTATTTGCATATATAATGGATACTTTATTTACAGAAGATAAGCCTGCAAAATCTAATTTTATTAGACCTACTGTACCTTCCTTCCAACAAGGCTTAAGAGTATAAATAAGTAAACGGTGACACTGGTAACTGTATGTGTAATCAATGGATAAAAGGGAATACAATTAGTGTTTCAGTAATAAATAGATAAACACTGACTCTGATAAATGTAATCAATTGTAATTAATTCCAAAATTGAGTAGATGGATAAAAGGGAATAAAAGTAGTGCTGTTATTCATTCAATCAATCAATATAAAATAACTAAATAACAACAACAATAACAATGATAATAATAATAATGATAAAACCTATTATTATATATATTTTTTATTACAATAAAAATAGTTTATTTAATTTTTGGAACTGACAATATGAATTTTAATTGATGCAGGAGTTATCAGATGCTAAAAAGAAATAAAATATGTTGTCCAAAAATTACCAGATGGATAAAAGTTAATAAAAATTGCACTGTTACATTGTTTCATTAATTCAATCAATCAATAAATCAACCAATATTTAAAAAAAAAAACTAAAAAAAAAAAAAAAAAACTATTATTATATTATTATTATTATTACAATAAAATAGTTTAAAATTAAATATTTGGAACTAGCAATAAAAAAAGTATTTATGCAAGAGTAAAAGGGGGGAAAGTGCTGTTACAGTCATTATCTACTTTTTAATTAATTAACAATTTCTTGAGAAAATGATTAAATGAATCAAAAGATACTGGTTGCCACTTACTGGTTCAATGATGTAAGCTTAAAATAAAAAAAAATAAAAAATCTTTAAATAATCTGAACTAGTCTTCTTGGTCAATAGAATCAAAAGTCAGTAAGTCACTTGGATTAATAAAAATAAATAAATAAATAAATCACGCATGCTAAGTTCTTCATCCAACGTTGTGTGTGTGTAAAAATAGTTAAACGTGTAATTTCTGGAACTGACAATAACAATTTTAATTGATGCAAGAGTTACCAGATGATAAAAAGTGAACAATATTGTCTCAGCTTAATCAAACCTTAATCAAAACTAAAGTAGGCATTTTAGGGCCTGCAAAAGTGTAAAACTGTCTCAGCTGTGTAGACTGTACATCTGAGCATTTAGGCCCCTTGAATGTCTTTGACTGGATCCCTGCGGTGAGAGTGGGTTGATGGGGATGTTTATGAATGTAAGGAAAGAAGAGTGATGAGGAGCGTAGGAGTTCGATGGAAATGGAAAGGGAGGAGGGTAGAAAAAAAGAGAGAGAGAATGAGGAGGTTACATTTTATAATGTAGCTTGTGTGTAAAGGGAATGGGAGTCCCACACTGGGGCTTTATCATCTCTATAATCAGTCACAATAACCCTTCCCAGAATCCACCTCTGCCTCCACCTAATTTCCCAGCAGCTTCAACACTCTCCCAGATATCCTCCACCGTCTGTCTGCAGCAGCCCAAGACTGACAGCTAAGGAAAGCCTCGCTGTTCTAGGGTGAGGTTATGAGGGAAAAACAGCGTTTTGTTCCAAAAGAAGGAAGGCGATGGTCATTATACAGAGCAGCTGCCGTTTTCATCCTCTATGTCAAATTGCAGAACAGCCCTGCCATGCTTCAACACGTGAGAAGGTCTGTATCCCCTGCTAATTTTGGTTCAATATGTAAAATATCAAATTACGCTTCATATTTTATTCCCCCAAAAAAGGTTTACATCCTTTTGGGTAGCTCTTTTATCACTGATGTATGTTTAAAGGGGTCATATAATGCCAGATGCACTTTTAAAAGTTGTTTGAAATTAAATGTGTGTTGGCAGTTTGTGTACACAACCACCCCATAATGATAAAAATCCACCCGGTGGTTTTTATGTAATCCCCTGTGACATTAAACGGTCAGAGGCCCCTCCCACGATTGTTGATTGACAGCAGCGTTTCATACAGACTGGACTAGTGTCATTTACTCCCGACATCTGAGTGTCTGAAGACACAGAGGATTACGTTTGGTTCTGAAAGGAATGCGCTCTTAATCTACCTAATTGCATTTATCTTTGCGTAAATCATTCATGATTCAGCCTCACCTACAGAAGCAGTCAGTATAATGTCTTTTAATGAATCTTTGCAAATCGCCTTTCCTAACAATGTGCTAATTGGAAAGTTTGACTATAAATGTAATGTAATGTCTAGGACTATGAATACGGCTAAATAAACATCCCCTGAGAGCACCTTGGAAAAGAGGGGTGGGGTCAGCAGAGCTCGTGAAGATTTAAAGGGGAAGTACACAGAACAGAGTGTTTTGAAAAGAGCTGTTTTTGACAGGGTAATGGGTGTTTTTTTACACTACCATTGAGAAATATGAAACAAACTATATTACAGACTTTTCATTAAGACCCTAAAAAAAGCATATCAGCTTGTGGAAGATTTGGCGTTATTTGACCCCTTTAAGTGTACTTTTGCTAATACGTTTGCTCTCATTTACATATCTGATGTTATAAAAATACCCACCTTACAATTATTACAGCACAGACTCAGGTTCTACATGACGTCATATGCAAACATACTGCGATATTTTGGCTTCACTTTTGTATAGCGGAAGGAATGCACTAGTAGGCTAAGTTGTGTATTTTTGATTTTTTTTTCTCAATTCAATTCAAAATTCAATCCTCAGCATTCCCACATCCGAAACATGCCCTATAATAACTATATTCCGTACAAATCAATCTACAGCTCAATGTTTTGTTATAAGAAGCACAATCATCAACTGTAATGAACTATTGTACCTCCAAAAGTCTTAACATGCGTAATGAACAGCAGAAGCCCAACGGCACAATGCTCGAGGAGAATGTGTTTACTCCTGTAATGATTCATTCATACCGACGAGGACTAAGGCTAGAGATCACAGCAGCCCCATTGCCTTCGTCCTTTGTAATGAAAGTCTCTGGCAGCGCTTGTACAGCTATATGCACTGGGGACGCCTGCGGTATCGACCCGAGGCTCCATAATTTACTGTAATCAAGTGAGAGAATATTTTAATGGAATGAAGTCTTTTTCTGTCAGCCGGCTTCTGAATATGATTTATTATTTAATATCTGATCCTTTCTAATTAGCCGCATTCTCTGCGGCCAGCCTCTGCCCTCCACTCAAACACCAGCCAATTAAAATCACCCTGGTAACGTCTTTAAAGGGTCGAGGAGCTGCAATTGCTTTTTTAAAGATATAGCTGTGCGATGCAGACTCATTCAAAGAACTTCTCCCCTCCAGGGATTTATGTGGGGTTACCGGAGGCATTCCTTGATTAGAAAACCTGACAAAACATCTCAGCTTTATGGAAATACTGAGAGAAAGTACATTATAGAGTATGACATTCAGTATGCTTTATTCACTTTATTACGGGACTTTTTATATGTAAATAAACTCCTTTATCTTCTAGAACAAATTAGAATGTGAGGGGCTGTCATGATCTGTCTTTATAACAACTTAAGAGGAAGTAAAACTACAAAGAAACACTGTCATACAAATACAATCTTTTAAACTGAATGAAAGTGGATGGGGACCATGGGATTTCAAATCTTTAAAACAACAAAAATGCCACATTTTTAACAGTAAAAGATGGTAAAAACCATTACTTTATAGGTGAAAAATTAGGATTATACAGTTTTTTTCAATTAATTTTTTCCAGTTGTGTATTGCATTATTTTAGTGTTGTGTTAAAATGATAATGTTTTGTATTACATTCCACATATTAATATTTACTTCAGTTTGTGAAAAATCTACTTGTGCTGAGCTTTTATTCATAATGTCTTGTTCTTTACCACCTCTATTTCTGAGGTGGAGGTTATTATAAAGGTAAAAAAAATAACAAATTACTAAAATTCAGTTGATACAATATATGTTTTTATTGTAAATTTAAGTGAAATATGTCTCAGCATGTAAAACTTTATAGTAAATTAAATATAAAGATTTTTTTACAATAATGTTCAGACAACCACAATGGACAATTTTCACTTTGTACTTCTTTTAAAAACCAGATGGCCATTAGCCTATTTCCATTTAATGGAAATGAACCGCCTGGACAATTAGCTAAATATCGCCTTTTGCGTTCAAAGAAAGAAAGCAGCTGTTAAGGGTTTTGAAACACAAGCATATACTACCACTTGTTTGCAGATCTCTTTTTTGTTATCTAATCTAATGAAATACATAATTGTGTGTCTCACCTTCCTACAGGGCTGTTGTCTTTGCTCACCCAACCCTCAGTTTTGGCTCTCGAGACAGGGGGCTGAAGCATCTCAGCCGCAAGGGGGTCCAAATCTTCCTCCTCACGGCCCACCCACTCACCCACCACCCGTGGCCTCAATATGGAGTTATACGCCCGAGGGTCCTTTGAAAAGGAGGCCAAGGTGTGACGAACACAACAGGAGAGAGACAAAAACATTAAACAATCTATGGTTATGCAAAGGAGTAATCAATTACAGAGGTGATAATTAAAAGGACTGATGTTGAAGTATGACTCATTATCTAAGCTATACTTGTGTGGCCAGTCAGTTTTACGGTGAATAGATTTTAATAATGGAGGACACACATGGTGAGCATTATTAAAAAATTCAGCTTTGACATTACATTTTTAATAGCAAGTAGTTTATCAGCAACAGGCAATTATGAGAAAATGTCCTCTATAACAGGGGTACAGGAAGAAATTCATTTGCATTAATAGCTAAATGTTTTAATATTAATTTGAAATAGCAAATTGGGAACAGAGGGAAGCCTGGGCGAACAGCCAAAAAGACACAGGCTATTAAAGGTTCAAAAAACTGTACTGTACTCTGAGAAATATGATTAAGGAAGATGTTTCAGCTGGATTCTCTCTTCATCTTTTTGATGTCTTTTTTTATTTTATTTGAGTCTATACAGACAAACCACAATCAAACTAGGCTTTTCTTCTTCTCCGAAACAAATCCATAACAGTGTTTGATTTCTATTACTGCAAGATAGCATATCAGATAAAAAGAAATAAAAATTGTCTTACCAGGTCAAAGTCATCAGAAACAGCAATGCCTGTGCAAAGGAAATAATTCATAAATCAATGCCTACAGAAAATAATTTATTGGACACTCTAAATTAGAGGTTCTTGTTTTTTAGGAATCAGAAGGTACAACATTCAGTATATTTTTTTCATATGTATTTGATACGCCTATTCATTTAGATTATTTATATTTAGCTCTATTTTCCTATTTTTTCCTCTGGCATTGATTTTCTCCTGCTGTCAGAACAGTCCTAAAACTCATTTTGGGGTCATGAGCCACCAGTTGAGAACCACTGACGTAGAGAGCCTTTAGCTGCAACACAATGAGTTTAGAATACAAAAAAAAGAAAAACTTCACAGTAGCATGATTGGTTTATTCTTTAAAGTGATAGATCACCAAAAATTTCATTAATTACTTATGACGTTCTATCTCCAGAACACAAATTAAGATATTACTGATGAAATATGAGTTTTTCTGACCCTCCATGAACAACAACACAACTGAAAAATTCAAGAGTCAGAAAAGAAGTAAGTGCATCATTAAAATAGACCATGTGAAATCAGTAATCAGTGAGTAATTTACGACAATGGGTTTTTTTTTTTTGGGGGGGGGGGTTGAACCATCCTGTTAAGCATATTGCATGTTTTACTGGGTATTTATCCATTCACTTACTGCGGGACAGGTTCTCCAGGGCTTTGCCAAGTTTCTTGCTCTCTTGCAGTATGTGATTGAGCTCATCAAAGTCTCTGCTCTCAGGTTTGGTCCTCCAGTCCCAGGTAGGGCGCAGTATTGAACGAGGCACTGCAAAAGAAGACAAATAAAACACTTTAAAAAATGGAAAAACAATAATAATCCACAAATCTGAATTTGTTATAGATTATGTTTTACTAACAAATTTTGGGAAGAGCACGTACAAATAATTAACCAGCTGCCGCCTATTTCCCTATTACCTAATTACCCTATCAGAGCTAAAGCCTTCCCATTAAATACTGCCAACTTCCTCTCCCTCGTATCTTCGTTTTTTGCATCCCTCTGCTGTCCCTTACATCACTTAAACTGGGAACCGGGTGTCGGGTCTCCAGCCAGAGGACAACTGGCCATGTTCCTCCCAAGGTTTTTTCTTCCACGTGGAGTTTTTGTTCCTTGCCACTGTCGCCTTTGGCTTGCTTAGATGGGGACACCTGGTTTCCAGCTTCCTTAGTTAACGCTTAAAGCCACTATCAGCTTACTGCTCCTTTAGGCCGATTGACCAGGCCAGACTCCGAGCTTTACCCAGCCCTCTCCTCCTAGGGGTTAATCCCCTAGGGCTCGGGGTCCGCCAGTCTCTCTGCCTGCTCCCCAGACAGTCCGGCAAACATGCTTACTATTGGTTATTTAATGAGGAAGTGGGAACTGGTGAATTAAAATGACATAAATTAAACTTTACATTAAGCAATAAAAGAAAAAATATATATTTTTGTAAATAAATAATAAATTAACAAACGTAAGAAAAAAACGCAACAAGTAGCAGCCTATATGCAGAATTTCAGTTATTTTTTTGTGATGCGCTCTTGAAAGTAGCATCCAATTATTTACAAAAGCACAGCTGTTTTTATTGTGAATGTACACAAATAAAATTAATATTTAGAATAGTTTCAAATAATGTATTATTCTTGAACGAGTATAGTAAGCTCAAAAAAAAAAATCAAGATCCAGCGGGCACATTAAACTACTAACTCCACAACTATAATATCCTGAACAAAATGGTAATAAATTTTAACTTTCAAAGTATTAAAAAGAAACTAATTAAAAGTATTTAAGATATAATATAAGATATTTTGATAGATAATTAATCTTTTTACCATATATAAAATTTTAGATGCAATAATATGAATATGATTTAATGCACTATTGAAGTAGGCTAAGGTGAAAAGTTTAGGAGTCAATGTTGAAATATTAGTGTTCTTTTTTTTTTTACCATGGTATTGACTTGGGTATCAAGATTTTTGGTATGGTTACATCCCTAGTGTAAATTAACACAGAGCTATGCTTCACTATGAAACAAGCAGCACATCAGTCTAATTAAATCATAGTCAGAAACTCATCATGACACATTTTTCACTTTCTATGCAAATCCCATCCAGCTAATATCATTTCCTTTAATGACTCAAGCAACCTCTGAGCATTCTAAAGGCCATTTTACTTAGTCCAGGACACTTGACAACTTGTTTTGGGGAAAATAAAATTACTTCAAATTGGACTATTGATCAGTGATGTCACTGTTCATAGCCCCAGTGCAAAAAACCAAAAACAAACATGCGCAGATTGTCAGACATATGCAATACCTGAGTCTGACTAAGAGCACTTGCAGCAAAGAGTGTAACACTGAATAATTTAAAACAGTCACAACGTCAAGTTAAATGTGTTTGCCACTGCTGTGACTCAGAGGTATTTGCTTTCAGTGCAGTGCATGTTTTGCAAATGATTTCTGTACAGGGTGTTTTCCCATCCACATTCCCCAAGCCTCTGTAATTGTTCCAAACGTGGCTTATGCGGACAAAAAGTACTGTGAGCAAGTATACGTATAAGTAAAGAATAGTATAACTCAATGTGAACACAATGACAGCTCAGGTTATCTCAGGTGAAAAAACAAAATAGCTCATTAGCTGTTGCGATCAAGTGCTACAGCGCTAAAGATGGACGCAGGATACCCAGAACGACCAATTAGTGCATGTTATGATGATCTGGGAGTTCATTTGGATTGTTCTAAAATGAGTATTTTGAAGCCTTAAGGACTGTGCTTTATGCATGAGCTTAATTTGCATAAAAGCATGACAGAATCATGACAATGAATCAGGTAGATCTATAGCATATATTAGAGTCCTGCGCAATTTATTGCTTTGGAAGAACAGATTCTGTCTTTCCGTCTCATGCATGAGTTTGAAAATGAGATCTACTATGCATACTGCAGCATGTTGTGTAAATTACACTCTGTTTATTTTGCACGTGCTGCAGAGTAACCTCTGGACTCATTATGTGAAGAATCACTGCTTGGAAACCAAGGACCTACGTTATATTTTTGTGAACACCTGACGTCGTTGACACTT
Source organism: Enteromius radiatus (assembly GCA_032357445.1). Lineage (NCBI taxonomy): Eukaryota > Metazoa > Chordata > Actinopteri > Cypriniformes > Cyprinidae > Enteromius > Enteromius radiatus. Next base: position 13,522,854 of record JAUCMS010000052.1, on the reverse strand, counting down.
CAAAGATGCTAAATGAATAATTCAAATAAAAATGAAGCAAAATTTACAGCATCTCTCAAATCTCATACATCTCATGCATACTTGCAAATATCAAAACTTGACATCATGAAGTGTATTTACATGTACTAACAAAATATGCATTATAAAAACCCAATAAAACATAAAAATGTTTGAGGCTTTGAATATGTTTGCATTTAAAAAAAACAAAAAAACAACCTATAATTATCTCTGTTACACCTGACATATAAAATAACACTGATTTTGAAAATTGAGTGTTTTGAGTACTGTCAAAAATATTAAAAGGCTTTGTATGCGTGTTTTATTTTAGCTGTTATGGTTTATATACAGTATTGTATGATATAGTGAGAGTATGTGGCTCTAGGAGGGAAAGAAAGCATCTCAGTTTTATTCAGTGGCCCAAATATATAATATGCGGTGCAGATGTTGTTATTTATATGGCCAAAAGTAATACAATTCTGATAACATACAGAACCTCCAAATGTATATAAATATTCTATATCTACCAATAACACATCTTAGTAATATTATATTTCAATTCTTATTTTATGATTAAAAAGTTTTGATCTTGCTAATAATATAGAGGCCTTAAAAAACTGTGTATTGAATATGATAAAGTAGGTTTGATAGAGTTAAGCATTATCTACATATGGATGTTACCACAGTAAACTAAATTAATGAATAATGACTAAGTTCACTCAAAAATGAAAATGTATGTCATTAATTACTCAACTAATGTTGTTCCAAACCCATAAAACCTCATCGGAACACAAATTAGGATAATTTTAATACGAAATATTTTACAATTAATCTTGTTACTTCATCAAATTAAGGTTGATCCACTGATGTCACATGGACTATTTTAACAGTGTCCTTACAACCTTTCTATGTCTTGAATGCGTCAGTTGCTTTGCAGTCTATGGAGGGTAGGAAAGCTCTCAGAAACTTATTAAATAGTGTTCTAAGAAGAATGTAGCTTGGAGTTTGGAACAACAAGGTGAGTAATTAATGCCAAACTTTTTGAAATAGCTGTCCCTTTAATTTTAAACTTTTCCCCATATGGAGCTCTTTTTTCATCTTTTTAGATCTTGGCAGTGTCTACATTCATTCAGAACAAAAAATAGAAACACAATCATAGGATTTTACAAACTTGCTGATCTACATAAGTCCATATAACCATATAAATAAGTCAAGTGGAAATGGGCACAGGCACCCATCCACACTTTAAAATGGGGTTACACATATTTACAATCTCCCTTCGTGCCATTTCTCCAAAACTGGCCCACAGCCTCCACTCAGGCAGAAATAGAACTGCTGTCAGTAACAGAGCATCACGTTAAATTATTAAAGATGCTGATACGAGTTACTCCCTCAGCAATACATATCACTCAGAGCCCATGCTGATAGCCTCTATAATGGTACTATCTAAAGATAGAAGTCGTCATTGTTCACTAATGTACAGACAGTCTCCTCTATTTCTGATCTCTGAAAATGCTCAGCTGATCTCAGATTAACAGCCAGCTGAATCACATAAAACTGATGTAATGACACTAGCTTCTCTCTTGCAGCGGGACTCACATGATTTAGACTCAGGAGATGGAGGGGAAATGTTGGACACAGCCAGGTCGCTCTTTGATTTCTTGGGTTTCTTGGGATGGATCTGCCAAGGTTTTTCATAACCCCTGGAGTCCCGTCGTGTGCCTTTGTATTCTACATAGAGAGAGAAACTGGTAGTGATCTGCATTTTGTCTATAAATGAAACAGTTGGAAGGATTCTAAACTATACCCACCTGAGGAGCTCTCGGCCCACAGCGCTGCAGATCCCGACAGGGTCCTCTGAATTCTGCCGGGACTCTCCTGCTTGGTTTGCAGATGGCCAATGAGGAAAGGAATGGGGTGGTCTGGTGTCTCAGTTATCAGTTTGGTCATCATTTCCTATCAGAGTCAAACAAAAAGCGGTTAGAGTACAGGCATGTAGCATTTGAGTAAATGCCAGAGAACTTGTGCTAAAGTAGCACATTGTCAAGCCAGCTTGTGTTGTGCCAACCTGAATCAACTGCTGGCGAGCTTTCGCCATCAGGAAAACTAATTAGGTAATTGGTCTGGGAAATATTCTCACACTGATATTGAGTATTATATGAGCTATAGCATGTAAGAGGATATTGCTGGAGGCTAACTGGCAGGACGTAAGGCTAAACATTATATTTATGTTTTTGTTTTTTTTTTAAATGCTGGTAGGCATCATCAAAATTTAATTTTAAATGTGTTAAGCCTTATTCAGTTTTCTAAACTAAGAGTTTTCTGCAAAAGGAGTGGAAGGTTCATTTTAATCATGAGGGGTTGTTAAAAGCATATTTAAGACTTTTTTTAGTCCTGTAAGACCTGCACAAATACAATGAACACTCTCTATACCTACCTGGTCCCATGGCGTAAACGTACCTGGGTGCACTTTTTAGTGTAACATAATATACAGTACGTACCAATAAGTACATACTGTATCACTGACGTTTACTAAAGAAATGACCACTAGAGGCACTCTGACCCATTTTATTACATTTCACACAAATTATTTCAATTAATAAAGCATAATTTATGCACAATTACTTGAAGAATATCCTGTAATGACTTTTACAGACTTTAAACAATATTTTAAAGAGGCGGGGGCAGCCGTGGCCTAATGGTAAGGGAGTCAGGCTTGTAATTGAAAGGTTGCAGATTCGAGTCCCAGGTCTGGCAGGGGATTGCAGGTGGAGGGAGTGAATAACCAGTGCTGTCTCCAACCTCAATACCATGACTGAGGTGAGACCCTTGAGCAAGGCACCGTTCCCCCAACTGCTCCCCGGGCGCCGCAGTAATAGCGATATGGCTGCCCACTGCTCCGGGTGTGTGTTCACAGTGTGTGTGTGTGTGTGTGTGTGTGTGTGTGCGTGTTTGATCACTTCTCACTACTGTGTGTGTGCACTTGGATGGGTTAAATGCAGAGCACTAATTCTGAGTGTGTGCCATCATACTTGGCGACATGTCACATCCTTTCCTTTTTTTTCCTTTATATTAATATGCTGGAAGATTTGAAAACTGATGCTTTTGAAAACACCATATCCAGTCTATGGGTCTTCTTAGTAGGTTTGTTTGGTATCTCACAGAGTACAGAGATGTACTTGAGAGGTGAGGAGCTCCGGTTTGAGTCCTATGTAACTGCAGTTCGCCAAATCAGTTCAAATCTGTGTAAAAGGAAATTTAAATGGCATGGATGCATTATGTTTTTATATCAGTTTTCCATATGTCAACACTTTTCGGGGAGGTTTAGGGTTGGGTTTGGTGTATTGCATATTTCCAACATGACAGAGAATCAACTTTTAGCAACAATCCCTGGATATTTGAATTCTGAACCAACGCAATACATACCTGAAGCAACATAATAAAAACACAGCAATATGTACCTATATTAACATAATAAAATGTGCCAGGGTTTATGTATTGAACCTGTGTTTTATCACAACTCAGTGGACATTTCTCTTTGAAACTGGGGTGAAATGTGCAGTAAGTACTGTCCCTGCAGCTGAAAAACACCCCCACAGCATGATGCTGCCAACACCATGCTTCACTGTTGGGACTGTATTGGAGGTGATGAGCAGTGTCTGGTTTTCTTCACACAAACTGCTTAGAATTAAGGCCAAAAAGTTCTATCTTGATCTCATCAGACCAGAGAATCTTATTTATTACCATCTTGGAGTCCTTCAGGTGTTTTTTTGCAAACTCCATGCAGGCTTTCATGTGTCTTGTGACCAAGGCTCTTCTTCCCCGATAGCTCAGTTTGGCCGTACAGCCAGCTCTAGGAAGGGTTCTGGTCATCCCAAACGTCTTCCATTTAAGGATTATGGAGGCCACTGTGCTCTTAAGTACAGTTTTTTTTGTAACCTCGGCCAGATCTGTGTCTTGCCACAATTCTGTCTCTGAGCTCTTCAGACAGTTCCTCTGACCTCATGATTCTCATTTGCTCTGACATGCATTGTGAGCTGTAAGCTCTTATATAGACAGGTGTGTGGCTTTCCT
>JAUCMS010000052.1:13465003-13479646 GCA_032357445.1 Enteromius radiatus | reverse complement strand
AAAAATATATATATATATATATATATATATAAATCTGATAAGTGCTTGCCCTCCGAAGAAATCCTACAGGTGCCCCCTGCTTGGAACGACACGGGGGGAAGTGATTAATGACAAAATAAATAATAAAATAATAAATAATAATAAAAAATAAAAAATAATTTTTTTATTGTTTTTTTTTTTTTATTATTTAAAAAAGTAAGTAAACAACTCACACACTTAAATATTTATTAGGTTAAAACCAGACAATAAGACCGAATAAATATCCTGTAAAGGGAGTTTTTAATGAGTAATCAGCTTAGTAAAATTAATTAAAACTAAATTTCTTTGTCTTTGACCAATATTTACATTTATTGACATGATTTAATATTGTCTTAACATTTTTTAAGGGTCTATCTTTTTTCTTTTTTTTAACACAAAAATTGAGTTGTTCAGGCAACCGACCCACTGACTAGTCTTTTTTTAAATTTGTGTGTTTTTCAAATCCCTAGGAACTATAAAAGAAAAAAGTTGCAAGAAAATGAAAATGTGTGAGGCGTTTTTACAATTATGAAGACTAGCACACCACATGGAACAACCTCAATGTTGTCATATCCATTTCGAAACACTGACATTTTGAAGAAGGAGCGGATTTGCCTTTTGCCTTATTCAATGTTCACACTTCAAATTCAGTCGATACAAATGCATCAAGCTCAGCTTAAAATGCCAATACCAATGCTCAGATAGCAAGGGCTAGGATAAGGCACTGAAGGATCGTGTAATATAAAGGTTTTTTTTTTTAAATGCCAATATACCAGAGAGCACAGTGTGTATAATGAGTCAGCATTACACTACAAATACTGGCAAGCCAAACCAAAACAGTGTTTGCACATAATGAGATGATATTTCTTGAGTAACCTCTCATGCATTTTCCACTGGCCTCAAATCAAGCCAAGACTGTACTTGATCTCTGGTACAATTGGCAGGCTCGCTTCCATTCAAATCCCAAAAGTAATATGCCCCTATGGCACACGTAATACAATGAAACTTGGCTGACCTCGGCACACTGTAACCAATTACGGATGAGATCTACACCAGATGCTTACCTTGTGAGCTATAAAGCAAACATCAGCTGCTCAGAGAACATGTTATTAGGATCCTACATGATGATTATTTTCCATAAACATATCAAATTCACTCATATTTTGGAGTATTAGTGCTGATGTTCAGGGCTTGGAAACAACTTACATGTTTCAACAGCCATTTTAATGTCCCAAGAGGCCCCTGGAAGACTTAAACATGCAACTAAAGAACTGTAGGAGCACGGAGGCGGTGAAAACCAGATATCTGGAGTTAACTGGATGGGAATATCCCTGCAGCAATGTTTCTAGAAAGCCTTCCCAGAAGTGCTTAAGTATGGGTTTGGTGTTCGGGTGCCCACATACTTTGGCCATATAGTCTCATCTGAGATATAAGTTATGGCTGTAAAATATAGTTGGTTTTGGCAGACTGATGAACTGAACTTGAGGTCTGGGGGGAAATTCACTTTCACCTCAGCATCAAAAAATATAATTTAAACAGACTGGTATGATAATCATGGGCAAAGAGTATGAGATTTGTTTAACTCTATTTGATATATCATAACAATAACTGATTTTAAGACAGTATCGTCTGATTCTGAGGAAGACAAGGAAACTGGAAATACAGCAGGGATCAAGATAGTACAAAAAACTGCTTTAACATCTGTCGAATAAAGAAAAAATTAAGAAATAAATTAATAATTTATTAATTCAAAATAAACTAAAAAAAACACATATTTAGTTCATTCATATAGCATTTTGAATTAAACAAATGCAACATTTTAAATGTGACATTTTATATATATGTATTTTAATAGCTCAATATATACAGGTATATATATATATATATATATATAAACATATTAACGTGATTATTAATTCCATCATTTTATTTTTAAAGGGCAGATATCCAACTGAGCAACCATAACCACATCTCAAATTCCCAACTTCACCTCATCTGGAAATACAACAGCAGCTTTACACTTAGATCTGAAGATTCATAGCTGAAGTGTGACTGACAGGTGAAGCAAACTTACCGGAGTCTCTTGTAGTACTGCTTGACCTTCTCCAGGGATCCAGCATTGATTTGGGCCTGATACTCTTCCACTGACACATTTTCTCTATAATAATATCCCTCCATGCTCTCCAAGGCTATTAAAGAAAGATTGTGAGAAGCATTGGATTTCTTTCAGACGTTTAGCTATGTATCAGTTACTATTATTATTTTTAAAAAGTTAAAGGTAGCTTCGCTTTGAAAGAGCATAATTCAGCGTTTTTTTTGCCATGCTTCAGGCTAACTGTGTCCATACAAACACATCGTACCCTGGGTGAACAGGACGGGGTAGATTTTGAAGTTACCACCGTGTCTTAGTCTCTGGGGTAACTGCTGGAAGTAGAATGCCTCCAGGTAAAAACAGACCTTCAAAGCTTGCCGTGTGCCCTCAACTTGGTATGAGATGGGCATGTCTGGAGAAAAAGAAACAAAGCCATCAGCATGATGGAGTCAGAGAATTTATGAATAAAATATTTCATGCAAACACACTGGTTCCAAGTGACTTTTTGAATACTTAAGCTAAGAATATAAATACTGTCACTAAATATGAACTAATAACGTAAAAAGTATTTATTTTGTACAGATTTAATCATATAAAATGACTATATACTATGTTTGTGTGCGTGGGAGAGAGTGTCTATCTGTTTGCTTATCTATCTATACTTGAGTGTTCAAATACCTTTTCGAGACACTGGAAACATTACTAGTAAAATCAGTTTTAAAAATGTGCTAAAAAAAGTATTATTCCTGTTAAAACAGGAAGTGCTTCTTTACAGAGAACTTACTAGCAACAAGAGGCTCTCCTTCAAACTGCCGGAAAAAAAAGGTGACCTTCTCCAGGTCTATTAGAGCAACTTGTGTGTCTTCTAGCATGGCCTGCTCATCCGTCTAAAGAAATTAAAAAAAGACACACTGTCACAAAAGAGTGAAATATATAAAAACAACCCGTTAAGTTTTGTGGTGTGCTTAGGTATAGATACAAATTACAGACACACTGAGAAATTCCTATTTTCTTAACCTCCACTCTATTCATTTTAGTTCATCTTCTGCCCACATACACACAGTACGCCAGTGGCTGCGGATGAGACTATCCACATACAAATCTGAACAAGTCTGGTGTGAGAATCGTGGGACCACTCCTCACACATCTGAAAACGACACCTCTGCCTGATACGTGGGCAGACTCGCTCAACATCCCCATGTGCCAGATGCCACAATCCTTTCATCTGGGGGCCTGCAAAGCTGCCAAGCATTATCATGTCACAAAATTACCTTCGGGTTTCTCGCTGCCGCCTGCTCTCCCTCCCCTGGGTTCGGGGGTGGAGGGGGAAGAGCGTCAGTGCTGTGGAGATAAGACTAAAGTCTCAAACGCTGGGACTCTTCATTTCTACGCCCACTCGACCTGGCTGCTTTGCTCTGACTACATACTGGATTTAAACGCACCATACTTCACCAAAGCATGCTTTGAACTCTTTATGTTCTCTGAATTCAAATAAAAAAATAGAGAATGCTAACCAATATATCCTGTTTATGGGTGCCATCAGAATGAGAGTTATTATCCACATAACTATGGTCCATATTTTAATGGATAGAAGAAGTTTGGAAGCAATGGTTTGAAGTTAAAAATGCAAAGATGCAGCTTATCATTTCATAAGATATGAACTGATGGACTCATGGAGTTGTGTGACTTCCATCTGGATTATTGTGATGTTTTTATCATCTGTTTGAACTCTCATTACGACGGCACCCATTCACTGAAGAGGATCCATTGGTGAGCAAGTGATGCAATGCTAAATTTCTCTATAATGTTTCAATAAAGAAACAAACTCTTCTACATCTTGCATGATCTAAGTGTGAGTACATTTTCAGCAAATTTAAGTTTTAGAACTATTTCTTTAAATATGAACAGTAAGAGTAATAATAGTGTCTTATATCCTTTGGCTGAGAAACATTCGCATTTTGCCTTTTCCATAAAGTGACTTTGGGTGCAAATAAAGCTTTCACATAAAGAACAACCCCAGGAATGCAAATAAAGAAATGTAATCCTCCGGCCTCAATCACGACCAGGTGAAATCTGATCTCAAGCTAAAGCCAGAGACAGAAACACTTTACAAGACATGATAATCCTGCATTATCCCTCGTCTGTCGGGATGCCTGCAGATTGTCTAAATTACTGGTGTGTGGGAAAACACACATGGCTACAGCCATCAATTCAATAAGACAGAAAACTCCACTGAGTCACAATCCGCAGACGTGGATCTGACCTTGTGGCCGGTTGCGGTAAACAAAAAAGCAGATGTAATCAGCAGGGAGCAGGACAAAGACAGTAAGAAAGTAGCTCAGGGATTCTGTCGGTCTCTTCACATTGTTTTCTGTTAAATGAAGAGTTATCTTGTTCATTAAAGGCACAGAATAATGAACTTTAGGTCAGATAGCAGAAGTAGCAACTGTTCTTTGTGCTTAACCTCACAGCTATTATAAGAAATCACTGCAACCATGATGCATCGTCCTGTTGAAAACTGAAATTAAATAAAACGTTTGTATAAATGCAAAACAAAAAGGAGAGATAAAAAAAAATGCAAAAAATAAACAAAAACAAAACAAGACAAAAAACTGCTTTATAACAAAACAAAAGGCAAACAACAAAACAAAACAAAAGCTAACAATAAGACACATTTTTTTAAAGCAAACAACAAAAAAGACTCTAAAACAAAACCAAAAAAACAGCTTTATAACAAATTAAAATGCAAGCAATAAAATAAACAGTTTTAAAACAAAACAAAAAGCAGACAATAAAAAAAAATGTTTCAAAACAACAAAAAGCAATTCCTAGTTATTTTTTATACAGTTAATTAATTCCCTTTTATTTTTATTAATTGATTATGCCTTATGTATTTTTTTGGCCAACATTCTATACTTTATATGTAATGTAATATGTAATATGTAATTTATATGTAATGTTTAATATTTTATTTTTATATTTTTTTTTTTTTCACATGCTATGCTTCATGTCATGCCTAACAACACCCTTCAGCTTGACAAAATACCTATAACACTTGGCCTCTCATGGCTTACTGCTTTAACAACTACCTCTTTACAGGCTACGCATCACAGACACAGAACACCATTACGTTGTAACTAAAAAGGATGTGATAAAATCCTACTAAGCAGTGGGATGCTGGCCACATCAAGCATGATTTTGACAAACATTTGAGTGCTATACATGACCCTCGGTCTAATTATATCCGACCCAAAGGAGGATGTCAGACTAGAAAGGCTGGTAAGGCTTATTTCAAGCCCAATGACCGTGGCAGGTACTCACCAAGTTGGGGGAGAGCAGGGATTGGAAATGCAACAGAAGTCCAGCGGAGGAGATCTGCTCCAGCCAGCGGCGACTGGCTTCCTGACTTTCACTCTCAGGGCTGAGAGCTTGATTTAGCACAGCCAACAACTGCTCAGAGAAAGAACAAACTGCCGCCACCAGACTCTGACTGAACACCATATCTCTCCTCAACTGAATTTCGGAGTCTGAGGAACAGAAGATTAATTCAATTCAGTTAGCATGATAGGTTAGTTAGCTGTTTTGAATGATGAGTAAATGATGGCATGGACATTTTTAGGTGAACTATGGATAATAGAACTTCTTCGGTCTCAACATTATGTCTTTACGTAGTGTTTAAAGACTAAAATCAGAACTATCAAATGATGCAAAGACACATTTGTACTTTCCAATGAACACAAAGCTCATTAGACACTATAACAAAACACTACTCTTTTTTTTCTCAGCCAAATGTATTCAATTTAGCTGCATTTAGTCATAACCTTGAGAAACTGTGTCTTTTTATTAAATTATACTTCCTTAAGGGGATTACAGAAGTCTCGGAGGGCTCTGCTCATGTGGGTAATTTTTCTCGAAGGATGCTGGGCCGCTGTTGCAGGTGTGAGAGAAATGCTGTGTGGAGAAATTCTCAGCTGAGTGTAATTTATTCAGGGTGACCTCAAAAGACTGCCTACTGTTCGGTGTGACAGATTATAGCGCATAATGAATGAGTCGGAATAAGTGTGGTGAAAAGACTGTAGATGATGTGTTCCTTATTTGTCATGTATTTTTATAGTATTTGAATAATATGCGTAAATAATTTATGGTTTAATCGACACTTACCTGTGTATTGCAGCAGAACCAACAATAGGCGCGTTTTCACCTCTGAGGGAATATAAAAGGCACTGTCATTCATGAAATACGTTGAGCAAAAAAACTTTTTGAATAAGATTAGGTTTTTGTACTGAAATACTACAGACAGAAGAATAAAACAAAATAAAATATATTTTAAAAATTAAATTAAATTAAATTATGCTGTTTTGTCCAATGCTACAAATTTTTTTATTTGTGAATATAATTACTAATAAACACTTAACATATATTCGCAAATATTTCATTTACTGCAGTGAAGTGAATAAGATGCAGATTTTTGCACTAAAATACATAGACAGACGTGGAATAATGGTAAAGTGAATATGATGCTGAATATTTTAAATCTTAATATCCTTTGCAATAAAATAAATTAAAATAAAATAATAAAAAACAGTTTTACCCAATGCTGGTAAAAAAAATATTTTTACTAATAAAAATAATGTTTAATTTCCTGTTATAGTCATGTAAACACATCCGACTGGACTATAATGTTCTGCTTTTTGTTCAATTGTTTTTGCTGCTAATTCATCAGGATTGGCATTTACACACACACACACATACACACAGAAGCATAAGGAAGTTAGAATGCAGCAGAATGCTTTTTCAGCCTTTGCTGACAACTAACCTGAGGGAGTTAAAGCCAAATACTCACTCTCTGCCCTCCATAAACTCACATTCAGCAGTGTGTGCTTGAATAATGGCAGCATCCAGCCCTATCGAGAGCTGCTGGAGTGGTTGTTTTTGGCCAGGATTGCACGTATGTATGCTGTGTGTCAGTTTTGAAACCACTGACCTTCCGCAAACTTGGCGATGGTGTGTGTGAGAGCCTGGACGCTGCTGGGCAGGTTCCACGGATCCTGCTTGACGTGCAGCCTCAGTTTCTTGGTGCAGTTGAGCTTCGGCTCCATGTCCTGATGAAACTCTGTCCAAAAACAATCAAAGTCAAACGTCCAGGATCAAACAGACAACTACACCAAACTGAAGAATACACATTCAGCCGGCACAAAAGACCCCGTGGAGTGGGATCAGTAGGGTTGAGTGTTGTAAAAATATATGACATATAGCTCCAATGCCCTCACAGTAGATGACTCTGGCCATAAAAGGTGTCAACGCTTGTTACCATGGCGATGATAAAAAGGTATGGTGCAGTGACACAAACATGCCATTTCACACACACCTATCCTTCCTGCTCTGTTCAGGGAAAAGGAGGGTGGGTGAGATGAGCTTATATCATTCGATTCATCTCAGTGATTAAGTAATAATTTCCTTTGAGCTCTTTGTAGTGATGTAAAACATTTTCAGGAATCTACCATATAAAACAGTTGTAACAATAATAATAATATAGTGTTTATTTAATTCATTATTGTTATTATTATTAATATTATTCCTTATTATTATTAGAATACAAAGGAAGCCAGTTTGTCACTGAATAAAAAATAAAAAAAGGTTATTGTGACTTTTTATCTCACAATTCTGACTTTTTCTCAGAATTGCGTGATACAAACTTACAGTTGCGAGTAATTAGGTCAGAATTGACTGGATATTCAGTACTCACAATTCTGACTTTATATCTCTATAAAGGTCTACGTAGAGGCGCAAAGCACGTACGGAACAACCTGGCATCATGAGCCCAAGCGGGGGACGGAGCAGTAGGTTTTGGAGCCGTGGGGGGACGCCCTCGGCGACGAGCAGGCTGAGGCTGGGCACCCAGGGACCTGATGGTATATTTCATGCGGGGCAAGATGTGACTGATCGCCTCAGTCTGCTTCTGGATTGCCGAGAACTTCTGGGCAAAGTCCTCGACAGTGTCATCGATGAGGCCGCCCTGGGAGTCGGTCGGGCCATGGAGCTCCTGCATGACCCCTTGCATGATCAGGACCACCCTCGTGCAAGAGTTTCAGTGCTTTGGCCTGGTACACTTGAAGTGTGGCCATCTAGTGCAAGGAGGTGGCAGCCTGGCCAGCAGCGTAGTAAGTCCAGCCCGCGAGAGCAGACGAGACCTTGCATGCTTTGGACGGGAGCCATGGCGGACCCCGCTAGGCGGCACAGTGCCCTTGACCTGGGAGATCGCCACGTACCCCTTGGCTTGCCCCTCCATCGAGGGTGTTGAGGGGAGAGGAGCCAGGACGCAGGCGTGACAAGTATGGGGCCCGCCACAACCTGGTCAGCTCCTCATGCACCCCCGGGAAGAAAGGTACTGGGGGGGGAACGCGGCGGGCCGCGGTACTAGACCCCAGAGCCAGTCACCAAGCCTCGAAGGATCGGACGGGGACACACGTGTTACCTCCAATCCAATCCCCTCGGTGGCTTGGAGGCACCCAGTGTCCGACTGAGACGAGGCAACGACCGCGGAGGGGCACTGTCCCCTGATCTGCCACGGGAAGGACGCGAGGGAGAGCCGTCTCGCGAATGAGAGGAGGGACCTCAACGACGCAACGGATGCATGAACCATCCACAAATGCCGCCTCAGCGTGTTTTTGGCCCAGACATGTGAGCGTTTGTGTCCATCTGAAGAGGTGAGGAAACTCCCACACCCAGAAGTGCACGGTCGAATCGACATCCCGGAGAGTGCCTTTCCAACCGTGAGAAATTGCTCTTTTTTCCCTCCCGGATTGCCCAGGGAGGACCTTTCGCGGCACGCCGTGCACTCAGTAGGTTTCTCACACTGGTAATCAAAAAGCTGGCTGCTCTTTCAGCCTTTAGAATGTTACCAGCCCGCAGGAGTCGCTAACAGCCCCCCAGACCGATCTTCTTTCTGCTGTTAGCGATGAGAGAACATGAACTCGCAGGAACTCTTTTTCTGTAAAGATTTCTCTGTCACTCGAACTCTGCATTAGCTGCGGCGAGGCTCTGAAGCGAAAAGCTGCAGGTGTACTGCATCCGTGCCCTCTTACTGTATACTCATGTAGTGATGAGGTGCACCTGGATGCAATCTAGTGCACGCCAATATTCATTAGTCTTTTCTTTATACTCGAAGGCGATTGGACTCTCAGGTGAGTTCCCATATGTAACGTTGGAGTGACTCGACTGAATTCTGACTTCATATCTCTCAATTCTGACTGTATAATCTTGCAAGTAAATTCTGACTTTATAACTCACAACTGCAAGTTTGTATTTTGAGAAAAAAAGTAAAAAGTCACTTCTATTTATTATTATTCAGTGGCAGAAACAGGCTTACATAACATACAGTATTTTCTATCTAGTATTTATTTTAATCCACATATTTATATTTAAACATCAAGGTTTCAAACATTTACATATTTCTATATTTGCATATTCAAAAGGTCTCTGTATTAAATACAGAAATAAAATACTAAATACAATTGTCTGTCTCATTTATTAAATTAAGTTAAATTAAAAAAACAACAGTGACAATGAGTCACGTGCAGAATAATACTTAAATAAAAAAATAAATATAAAGAAGTAAACAATAAACTATGCAATAAAAAATATGAAATCAAATCTACAATAAAATATATAGTATGATAAAATATTAAATATGCAACAAAACAAAATAAAATAAAATAATACATTTATTTGTAATAAATGCTTTGCATCTGCAAGAAATAACGGTTTTAAAAGTTCCATTTTCAGTATTATTTTCACTAGCTCTAATAAGCAATTTTGTTTCTAATTCCCATTTTAAATCAAATTTTCTCACCTGCATGCATGTGCTAGCTTAAATAAACAAATCACATGCACAGGCACACAAATTATAATCAACTATTAAAACCATGAGGACCATACTAATCTGTTCTTCTTCTTACAACAGCAAAGCAGAAAGATTTTGTGGAGGTATAAAACTAGATTCAGACCACACACACAGATATTCACTGACTCATCACTTCATTTAAAATTTATTTCCCAGGCAAATAGTTCCCTGCTTTCAAATATCACTAGAACAATGCCTACTGTGTTTTTTTTATCTTACCAAATGACCTTGAGCCACATCCTGTGTGAAACTGTGCCTTTGGGAATGAACTTTATTATCACATAAACCAGGGACTCAGGAGTTACTGCAGATTGCATTAAAGTTTGTTTCTACTGTCAACACACTGAGAGCTTCGTACCTGGGGCTGATTATCTATCATTCAGCTTCAGGCTTCTTAAATGAAACATTTATTGTTTAAAGAGATTAAAACATGCCGGCTTTTATGGGTTAAATTCCCTTATCATGTCCTATTTATGCAAGAGCGCACTTGAAGAAAGAACCAAAGTGTTAAGTATCATGCAAATGTAATTAAATTTGGATAATTTGTCAGTGCTTTGCTCAATAAAATAAAATAAATATAAACCAAAAAACAGTAACACATAAAAAAAAGAACGAATTAAAAAAACTATACTAAAATGAAAATTAAATGTGCAATAAAATAAAATTATGAAAAATAATGAAATTAAATTAATATAAAACAATATGAAACAAACTAAATTAAATTAAAAATAATAATAATAATAAAACAATAAAATATACAACTAGATAATATGATAAAGAAGTATAAAATATGTAATAAAATAATAAAATGGAATAATACATAACCTAACAAAAATTAAAAATACAATAAAAAATTTAATAAAATACATACACAATGACATAAAAATATGAAATGAAATAAATAAATAAAATAAAAATTGTATGAAATAAACTATAAATTAAAATAAAATGTAAATTAAAAGATAAAAAAATGTGAAAATCAAATGTATAGGAAATAAAACAATATACAACAAACAAAATTAAATAAAACAAACAATAATATCAAATAAACAAAAATAAACCAATAAAATGCACAATATATCATAATAAAAAAATAAAAAGATTTGGATGTATGACAGCAATTCAAGGGGCCGTTTTAAATGGATTACACTATGAGTAGTGTCCTTTTCAAGGGTGCAAAACCATCACAACATCTAGAATGAGACAGAGGAAGTGACCCAGACAATCTCTACGAGTCCAATGTCCTAGTGTCCTCAGATCAGATAGAGGAAGCGCCCTAGACTATCTCTAGTAGTCTGGTGCTCTTTATCTGTCCCAGATAAAATAAATCGTACAGATTTGATTAAGATGATTTGTAGTAAAGGACAAATCCGAGGTTGGAGCAGTCCATCACAGAATCCTCCACACTGCTCAGAGGAAACCCCCAACTTTAGCCACACTTCCTTTTGCCAACAACCCTTTACACATTAAAACAGGCCCAGATTTATGTCACTTCTTTCACTTTCTTCCTTCTCTCTGTCTGAGATGTTTCAGAGAGGCAGTGCCAGAAAAATGCATTGTTGGAGATCTTATAAAACATTTATAGTTTCTAAATTTCAGCACACAAAGTCCGACTTAAGTTATGCAACCCAAAACAAACTTTAATGAATATGATCTTTATAAATAAGCCTGTGCCAACACAATATACTTCATTAACATGAGAATCTCTCTATACCTTTAAGTCCTCGTCCCGGAGTGAAACACTTGGTCTGTTCAAAGGCTCGAGTCACAGTTGCCCCTTTCAAAAAACTGGTGATGGACTCCACCTGAAAATAAGATCAGCAAAGATCAGGAAATTAGTCTTTAATTAGCTGAATAAGCAAACATGGACAAACATACTAAAATACAAGAGTATTTCTGTGTTTCAAAACTCAGTCTCTTTGGTGCTTGTAAACATAAAGTGTCCAAGGAGGCAGTCTGCACAAACAAAAGCCCCTTGAACTTCCACCCCATCATCAGCCGGAAAGCATTTATGCTGGATGTGAACTGGGAGTGTTGTGCTCCCGGAAACCTGCGTGCTATAAACCATTCTCCATTTTATTGGTGATTGAGACATCCTTGTTAAAAAGTGTGGAGACAAACGGATTGATCCTTGGGGAAAAATTACTATGGCCGTGGTGCATTATGTGAGGGAACTCAGTCTGTTTTTAGGTGTGAAAGAAGTCAAAGGTGAAGTTAAGTCTTCTTGAGAGCAGACGAGATAAAAGAAAAAGGAAACTAAACAAAGCTAATTTTATTAATACATGACATTTTTATGACACTGTTTTGATGTATGAAGGACCATTTAAAAGAAGCTTTTTAAAATAACATTTTAACAAGATCGAATTCATTAATAATTAACAAATAAATTATTGTTACTTCATTAACCTTAACAAATATTTAATATTTATCATTAATTATTATTAGGGAATTAGGTATCAAAAACAATGAACAAAATATTATTGCAAGGTAATGTACAAATTAATGTAAATGTGTAAATTAATCAACAGATCAACTAATTTTAATTTAGACTAACTTGAAAAGTATACAGTATGTAGCCATTTGCACATTAGTACATATTGAAATTCAATTATTATTATTAATATTACCAACATTATCCGTTTATGTGTGAATTATTAAGGATTGTTTAAGGGTATAATGGAATATAATTATTAATAATGTGTGCTGTAATACATTATATCTTATCATAAATAATTACAACCTAACTTAAAATGCATAGTGAAAGAACAAATTGATAAAATGATGTTAAAATGTATTAACTTTTCCATTAAAACACACACCTGACTGAACAGATGCTCCAGGAAGCCATGCAGCTTCTTCTGCTTGTCATTAGATATCCATACACTGGTTGGCATCTCGTCACCTGTGTGTGTGTGTGTGTGTGTGTGTGTGTGTGTGGAGAGGGTGAAGTGGAAATCATTAGAGGATATCATCATTCAACACAGAGCCCTTAACACATTTGTTTCATTAGTGAGGTAGTGCCATAACAAGCAAGCAATTATCTCCTTGTCTCTCTGTCTTTCCTGTCCTTCTCTTTCTCCATCTGTTCAGTAGTTAGCATCAAATGGCCATCAGTTTGGCAGACTTTGTATTTTGGCGGGTTCTGTTTGACTAAGTGGAAAATGTGTGTTTGATGTGCAGTGCAATGAAATAAGAATCAATCTGAAAGGCATATCCAAGCACTTGCCAAATTTGATTACAGTCATGGAGGATTTATCAGGGAGGTGAACTAACAATGGTGTTGTGGTGTCAGACGTGCAGGATGATGTCTGGTTACATTACCTGAGTCCATCTCGTCACTGTGAACGTAAGAGCTGCAGTGACTGCTGCAGATGCTGGTGAACGACGCGATGGAGTTCCTGTTGCTGTTACAATCACTGGAAGAAGTCAGAAGAATGTGAAGAGTTATGAACAAATAATATAAATACTAATAGATGACAGGATCACAATAGATCACAGCAAATTCTTCATCAAAATACAAATATAAGAATACATTTTGTATATACTAATGTAAATACTAATAGATGACAGGATCACAATAGTGCTAAATAAATCTATTAAGATCACAGCAAATTATTTTTGAGCAAACAAAACAAAACAAAACAAAAACAAAAACTAAATGCAAAGCAAAAACAAAAACTAAATGCAAAGCAAAGACCAATCAAATTAAAACTAAACTAAGCTAAGCTAAACTAAACAAAAACTAAATGCAAAGCAAAGACCAATCAAATTAAAACTAAGCTAAACTAAACTAAGCTAAGCTAAGCTAAGCTAAGCTAAGCTAAGCTAAACTAAACAAAAACTAAATGCAAAGCAAAGACCAATCAAATTAAAACTAAACTAAACTAAACTAAGCTAAGCTAAGCTAAGCTAAGCTAAGCTAAGCTAACTAAACTAAAAACTAAATGCAAAGCAAAGACCAATCAAATTAAAACTAATCTAAGCTAAGATAAACTAAACTAAACAAAAACTAAATGCAAAGCAAAGACCAATCAAATTAAAACTAAACTAAGCTAAGCTAAGCTAAGCTAAGCTAAGCTAAGCTAAGCTAACTAAACTAAAAACTAAACGCAAAGCAAAGCCCAATCAAATTAAAATTAAATTAAACTAAACTAAACTAAACTAAACTAAACTAAGCTAAGCTAAGCTAAGCTAAGCTAAGCTAAGCTAACTAAACTAAAAACTAAATGCAAAGCAAAGACCAATCAAATTAAAACTAATGTAAACTAAGATAAACTAAACTAAACTAAACCTAAATGCAAAGCAAAGACCAATCAAATTAAAACTAAGCTAAGTTAAGCTAAGCTAACTAAACTAAAAACTAAATGCAAAGCAAAGACCAATCAAATTAAAACTAATCTAAACTAAGATAAACTAAACTAAGATAAACTAAACTAAACTAAACCTAAATGCAAAGCAAAGACCAATCAAATTAAAACTAAGCTAAGCTAAGCTAAGCTAAACTAAACTAAAACAAAAAAAAAAACTTAAATAGATAAAAAGATCAAATTGTCATTGTATAACTAGCCGAATTGCACTGTAACCCTATTCGGACGGGACTAGTTTTCTAAACTACTGTACGTGTGAGCTT
>JAUCMS010000052.1:13438227-13457973 GCA_032357445.1 Enteromius radiatus | reverse complement strand
AAATATAAATTTGTTTACTTTGTTTATGTTATGGTGATTTTGTCCGTTTGATAGCATTTGCCCACATTCACTTCACTCAGTGGAAAAGAGAAAGAAAATAAAGAGTGAATGATTACAATATTTTCACTTTTAGGTGCACAGAATTGCTTTTTAAAATGATATATTTTCCTTATTTTTCGCCTTTTTCGATTTGCTCTCTTTTTGCTAAAAATACACAGAACAGTTTTACAGTTTTTTATTCCTAGTGAGCGCACGAATATGCTGCTCCACCAGCTAGACCAGCACCAACCAGTCCAGACCCGTTTTTCATTCTGAAAGAAGTGTTTCATACAGTGTTAGCTGACCTTCCTGTAATTGGTGATTCTTCGATTGATATGCTCCAGTCTCTCGCCACACATTGCACTGAATCTGGTCTGCAGGTCCTCAGGGATGAGATCTGTGCTGGAGCTCAGTCGACTGCAAGTCTGCACCAACTGCTCATCGTTCCTGGCCAAGGCTTCTAAAATCTAACAAATCACACAAAAAAAGACACAGAACATGAGTTCTGGCAGAAAAAAAGGCCATATACCAGATGTTCTCTCCACCGTTCCACTGTCAGGAATAAGGCTAAAGTGAGCAAAACTGCTGTAGGTCAAGTGAGCTAGAAACACTGCATGCATTTCCTAAAACAGATACTCAAAAATGAAAATTAGCCCATGCTTTACTCACCCCCTAGGCGTCCTAGGTGTATTTGACTTCCTTCTTTCAGACTAATACAATTGGGGTTATATTAAAATTAGTTCTTCCAAGCATTAGAATGGCAGTAGGTGGGTGTTTTTTTTTTTTTTAAACGGTCCAAAAGTAATCGAATAAAGTGCATCCATCCATGCCTCACACAGCTCCGGGGGGTAAATAAAGGCCTCCTTCAGCAAAATCGCTGCATTTTTGTAAGAAAATATTAACGTTTACAATGTCATAAACACTTTTCTCTCCTTTCTGCTTACTAGTGATTAGTGACAAACTAGAAATTAGAAACAAAACACCAGTCATGAATTAAAAGCACAAAATAAGGATTTGTAAAGAACAATGTTTTTCGATTTAAGCCAGGAGGAGACCTTGCTTTCTTTGCTCCTGTAGTTTGCGAGACTAGTACATCTCACAGGCCTGTGTACAATGCATATGTCATCATCATTTATTCCCTCCCAGAGCCGTGTGAGGTTTGTTTTATTATGGGTGGATGAATATTATGGATTTCATTTTTATATAGGTAGTTGACATATCAATGTGTACCATGTTGTGATTGAAAAAAAGGAAAGAACATTGAAGATAAACCACTCTAATGCTGTTTGTAACTCTAGGAATAAAGAAAAATATTTCTTATGTTATTAGTGTTTTTTTTTATCATATATATAAGATAAAACAACAAAATACATTTAACATACAGAGTGGTAGAATTATTTTCTCATAAGAGAGAGTAGCCTCTGCCTGTGAGACTGTGGAGGAGAGGAGAAACTTTAAGAGCACACTGTGACCGTAACAATTGGATGTAATCTGCACTGAAATATGAAAATTTCTCTGAAAAAAGAGTTTTCTCAGAGGAAGTGCAGACCTACCCAAGCAGATGTTTGTAATATAGCAGAAATTGCTGGCAGTTAAGGGAATTTAAAACAAAAGAGAGTCTTAATATGTAGAACATGTCAATACATCAGAGTCCCATTAGCTAGCGTTTCTGAGACGTCACTCTCAAGCTGCGATGCCCCCACTGCTTGCCTGCTGTTGGTTCATTAATATAGATTGTAAATTGCAGAAATCCACTTTTAGAAAACGAAATATGGCGTTCCTTTGTAAACAAGTGTGAAAAACAGCTATTCGGAGCAGCTGAGATCACACACCACAGGATGTAATACAGTGCTAAACATATTTAAGCTAACGTTAATAATCAACAACAGATATCACACTTCACATAACCGCATCTCGAAAAACAAAATACAAAAACAATTGCCAAATAGATAAAAAAAAACAACAATTCAGAAGATAAGATTGTAAATTATAATAATATTCTACAATATTACTGTTTTTACTACATTTATGACTTCTTTTAAAATACCTCATTTTATTGTTACATTTAACAACATCGTAAAATATTAAAAACAGTTTTATAAACAGCTATTTCTTGAGATGTAATAATGCATATCACATCACTGTCTTTCAGTAAATGTGTGTATATAAATTTCTAGCTGTTGTGCAGTTTTTTAGGATGTTTGACAAAAAAACATTATGAATATTTTGGTAAAGAAAAAATACTGTCTTTAGCCCCAAAAGCAGGGTGCTTTCTATCCCAAATATCATATTTTTACATATTCTTTCGTTCCTTAAAACTGAAAATCATTAGAAGACAAAATATAAGCATTAACTGTGCAATTCTCATTTGCTATACTTAAATCTATAACATTTTTAAAAAAGAAAAGATTTGATCAAGTAAGCACAGAATCAACTTTGCGCTGCTGAATTTTCAAGTGAAAATATTTCCAGAGTCAACAAAATTCACTCAAGAGCAATAGTTCCACCTGAATCATGTATGTCTCTTCCCTTTCATAGTCTGGACACAGAGACAAGCTCTGTGATTTAAAGTGTTTATCCTTTTATTCTGCAGCAGGGGGTCGTAAAGACCACTTTCATTTGTCACACACACTTGGTTTTATATACTCTGCTGTCAGCTTCTATCAGTGGTTGTGTGTTACGCCTGAACTGTGAAGAGGCCCTTACAAATGTACCTCCTCTGCTTCTGTATGAATTCATTCACCGGTGAGATGACAGCTGGTTTGTGTCTGTGGGATGACTCATGTGACTCTACCTTGGCCGTGAGGCTGAAAAAGCCTTTTGGTTCCACCATTTTCTCCAAGACGTGACACTTCATGCCAGCTGTGCTGTCGTACTCGTACATGACACCGTACTCCAGATACACATTATCCACTGTCAGGCTCACATGATCTTTTTTTCCATCTATTATGGCGATTGTGTTGAACTTGTCCATGACTTCTGTTGAACACACACACAAGTTTGTGTCAGTGTTACTAGTCTGAGCAGATCAGAAGAGGCAAAAGAAGCACATAAATAACCCAAAGCCAATATTTTGATGGCTCAAGCTCCAAATCATTTTACAAACATGATATCCATTTATATTTTTTTAGGCCAGTTAAGGTGAATAAAAGTGTTAATCTTGTCAATGATTTCGAAATTACTGATGAAAATGCAGCAATAGAAAATAACCATTCGACATGACTTCTGAATCCTGCATGAGTTAGTCTAAGAGCACAAAGAAGAAAAAGACTAAATATCAAGGCTAGATTGAGAGGTTAAAAAAGTGTGTATACGCATTTGTATGTGTAACAGCACCTTCAACTTTACACTCAAACACATCTCCGTTCTCCCCTGCGGCGGGCTTCTGATTGGTTCTCTGGTGGTCTTCCTGTGCACTCTCACTGTTGTTGTACACCCATTTAATGGAGTCTTGCTGCAACAAGAAACAGCGAAACCTATTCAGACAGATTTGCTTTCAAAACATGGTTTGTGAAAAAATCCTAAAGTTACAACCTTATTTTTTTTCTACTAGATAGCAATGATGCTAAATGTACAGCAAGTGTATAACTTTCATTTAAAAGGATAGTTACCCACAAATGAAAATTATGTCATTAATTACTCACCCTCATGTCGTTCCAAACCCATAAGACACAGAAGCATGAACCACCGATGTCACATCGGACTATTTTAAAGATGTGCTTACCACCCTTCTGGGCCTTGAACATGTTAGTTGAGTTACTGTCTAGCAGGGTAAACAACCTCTCGGATTTTATCAAAAATATCTTAATTTATGTTTTGAACATAAATGTCATGACGAGGGTAATTAATCACAGAATTTTAATATTTGGGTGAACTATCCCTGAACTATCTGAACTTGGTTTCCCATTAAGGTCAAAATACTTCCAAAAAAATAAACTGGTGTAGTCACACTTATTATGATTATGTGCAAAATGCAGTAATCTGAATTGAAATCTGTACAATTGGAAGTTTCATGTGAGAGCAAATCGTTTCCTCAAACGTTTTCGTTTCTTGGTGACAAAGTGACTTCTGAATGAACTGTGCTACATACAGCCCTACACTATTGACAACAAACGTTTTTGTTGGCACCTCTTAGCAGTATACTGCTGCTTACATATTTTAAACTTCCTTTTACTCCTAAGTTTCAAACAATAAAGAACTTTTCTATGAGCATCTCAGGGCCATTATGTGCTTAATAGACCCCTACTCCTGCTCTGTTTCTGTCAATATCTCCCCTACATTTCCCTCTTTTGGATGGTGGGCCACAAATCCCTGCTCAGCGGGAAGGTGGGCACCCCTCATTCTTTTTCCATGTCTGATGGAAACCAGAGTCCAGCCAATGTGCCAACCCCATCGTCCTACTTCAGCCTGTGCCAAGCCTGTCCTTTATTACCCTCCAAAACAGGCCCATTCCTTTAACCCATATCCCTCACACCCCCAGCCAGCTTCCTGGTACTTCTTCCCTGCACTGCTCCGCAAAAGAAGCCATAACTACTATTTTTGCTGGGTAATGACCCAGACAGGATCACAAAGGGTTTTGTTATGTGCTTTTTAGTGTTTTCTATATACAGATTTACTACTTAGAAAGGTCAGAAATAGTGCACTACCATGGAGGGGCTGAGAGAGATGTTCGAAGTCTTACCTGTGTGGGACGCCGGTACTTCCTGCAGGCTGTGACGTGGGCGATGACACTGGCGTGGCTTTCTTTGCTCACATTGATGCCGTTCACTTTAATGATGCATTGACCCGGATGCAGGCCTGCGACTGCCGCAACGGTGCCTTTTGGGAAACAGGAAGATAAAGTAGATAAGATATATTTGGCCAGATTCTAAGAAAGCATTACATACGGTATAAATGCTGGTATCTGCCTATGTAGCTGGTAGACAGTGAGGCAGCTCACTATTGAAACAAAGCTGCCTGAGCTGAACAGGTCTTTTTGTGCATACACAATGAGGAAGGGAGAAACATAAATCAACACAAATCTCTTAACCACGTAAGCATTTTTACAAGCAGACCCATAAATAGCTACTTAGTTGTAGAAGCAGAGCATACAAAATGGCCCAGATTTTCTCTGTAGTAACAATTCTTTCATATTTCATGTCTGAATGGCATTGTGCAAAGTGAATGACACAAACATATTTGACCATAAACCTAGCACAGCAGATCCACTTGGCATGGGTGCCACTATCTGCATTACAGCATGTGATAGTAAACGGTGTTATTTTTCAGAAAAGTGAAACATCAGTCAAATCAGAACCTGTTTTTCTGTAAATGATGTGTGGTACCTATAAAAGATGTCTGAAGACTAGGCCAACATTTGAAGTTTCACTGCAGAGACTAAATATTCATAGTTTGCTTGCATAATCTCCTAAACACATATTTATACTGAATATAGTTTTCTGTATTAAAAGTGCATGCCTCTGAAAAATGTTCCTGTGTTTCTGTAATCACACTTTATGGTCTGAAGTCTTTAGACTGCATTTTTTCCCCTGAGCAAACGCTCTCTCACTACTACAGCCAGCGAAAACTCAGGCAAAAGCGATTTTTAGGAACAAGCAAGCACATTAGGCAAGGTAATAATTATCATAACTCCCCACTGAGCTTATGAACAGCAATCACCTGAAGGAGCAGCTGACCTTCTAAATCTGGGCAGATATACTCAAATTCATGTTTCAGTTCTACCCTGCTGAAAATATTATAGTATGAATGAACATACAGTACCTTCCACAATTTATTCTAGTTAGTTCTGGTTTAAGAACAAGCAAAACCTAGCTAAAAGTAAGTTGACATGTCACCATAGTTATATCACGACAACTCTAAGAAGATTTTAACATGGTAATTAATATAACAATGTTAGTGTATTTGGTCTTGGCAGAATAGGTCTGCTACGCTGCTGAATTAGCGCTGCTGTTGGTTATTGCTGTTGTTGTAGATTATTGCTGCAAGTAGAGGAACTAGTTACTGCCAATTCATATGCTGATATGGAGCTGTGGCCATTTAAGCAAATAGTATAGAAAATAACCAGTGGTGGAACTATACAGGTGGAGCTGGGGAAGGTGGAGGTGCTGTAAAATGCTCTAGTGAATGCTAACCAACCATTTAAATATACCTTAGCAAGTTCATTGGTTGCATATGCAACATTAACCAATATATGTCAAAATAAAAGTCCCATCATCTGATGCTTATTGGCCAAACTGAGAAACTTAGCGGTACTTGAAAAATACCAAATGCCAGCCTATATATCAACCTATTTTTGTATTTTTGCTAACTTCCTCCAGAATTATCCAGACTTTAAACCCTTCAGGCAAATCCTCTCCAATAGATTAATCAAATTAATTGGATACCTACAGAATTTTAATTTGTAAACGACGTATTTTGGATGCATGTAGTTTCTGTTCAATGTAAAATGAGGACTGTTCTTCTTCTATCTCTTATTCTCTTCAGAGATGACAGTGCAAGCTGGAATGTTTTTCTTTTTTCATTCATCTCTCACCATGTTTGATGAGAATGCACTGCAGACACAGCAGGAAGTGAGAGCAGTGCAGCTTGTTCTCTCTATATATAGATATATATGTGAGTGTGTGTGATGCTCTTCTCAATCTGGCTCAAGTCAAGTCATGTACCTACAGCTCCAGCTGTGATCCAGCTGAGGTTCAAAAACACAGTAGGATATAAAGGGCACTAGTAACTTCCTTTAGCCCAGCCTAGTTTTTCTCTGTTCCTTTCTTTCTGTTTCGCTCTTACCTCTGCCAACCGCATGCACCACAGATGGCCCAAACCCCCGGATCTGAAAGCCCAAACCGTCTGCGGAGTCTGGGATCTTCACAGTCCTGTGGAGCAGATAGACACACAGACATCAATTCGGTCACAAAACACACCCTATATTCCAGCCAGTTGCAGTTAAATATTAAGCTGACATTCATCAATAAAAGGATGTTTATTTGCAGGTTTCTTTATTGAATTGATATCAGGCTTCAGAGACAGTCTGCATGGTGTTATGAAGTCTTTAGATCATAGGAGATGAGAAGTTTTTCACTCACTCTCTGGGTTTGGTGCTGACAAGTACTCTGAGGGGACCTTTGCTGTGGAAGCACTGCTTTAGGAAGTTTTCCACCTCCTGGAAAGGTCTCAAGAAGACCAGGTCCCCATTAATAGCAAAGATCTTTTTCCCCACTTCCAGACCAGCCATCTGCACAGGAAGAAACACACAGAAATATCAAATAACTTCTAATCCTAGATGTACAGTTGCTCCAAAAAGCTATGACAAACACTTTCAAAGTAAATACAATGTCACAACATTTAACTTTTAATTATTTATTAATTTAATGAAAGAACACTTTTATTTGACAGCATCAATTATTGCCATGTCCTTTCCCCAAGATAACAGCTCTGAGTTTTCTCCTGTCATGCCTGAAGAGTTTGGAGAACACTTGATAAGAGAAAAGAGAGCACTCCTTCATCCAGAATCACTCCAGACCCTTTAGATTACCAGCTCCATGTTGGTTCTCCTCCTTAGTTTATCTCACTCAGGGTTCAGCTCAGAGGACTGGGACAGCCGTGGCAAAAGCTTCATTTTGTGCTCAGTGACTAATTCTTGTGTTTATTTTGATGTTTGTTTTGGATTATTGTCCCAATGGAAAACCCAACCATGACCCATTATAAGATTTCCAACAGAGTCGGTGAATTATTTTTATCTGTTGGTTTTTAATAGAATCCATGATACCATGTGTCTAAACAAGATTTCCAGGACCACCAGCAGAAATATAGACCCACAACATCAAAAACACTGACATATACACATGGAGATTAGTTTCATCTAATCATAGAAGCCAGTCCCATTTGTAGTTCCAGTCCTGTCTGACAACTGAACATGCTGGAGATTGTTTTTGGATGAGCCCTCCCAAACAACATGTGCTGATGTAGGGACTGTTTGATTATTTTTTTCTAAAGGTTTTCTGTGGCCAACAAGTAGCTATTGGAGAAAAACATTTATTTCACAATGAGATTTTCTCCCCATTTCAATTGCTTTAATTCAATGATAGGTAAGAATCTTGTAAACCACCTTTGCTCAGATTTACCAAGGGTGCCAGTATTAGTGGAGGGCACTGTATATATATATATATATTTTTTTTTTTTTACTCCATTGAGTTACTGAGGTGTGGACAAGTGAAACATAATTTTCTTTTTTTACTCCATTGAATTACTGAGGTGTGGACATGTGAAACATAATTTTCTTTTATGTGAGGCATAAAAATGTCAAATAAAGGGTAACACTTTAAAATAGGTACTGTGCCACTTGTTAACTGACTTTTCCCTCATTAAATTTGCTGCTTATTACTTGTCAGTAAGGTAGTTGTTAAGTTTAGGTACTGAGTAGGATTAGAGATTTAGAATAAGGTCATGTAGAATAAGGCTATGTGTTTAGGCATATGTGTTTAATTACTAGTAATATGCATGCTAATAAGCAACTAATAGGTGTAAACGTAAAATAAAGTGTTACAAAATAAAGGAATCTGAAAATATGACTTCATTATGACCAAATTCAAACTTATAAAAATAAGTATAAAAATAGTAGAGATAATATAAAAATACATTTAAAAAAGTAATGATAGTATAAAAACATTTTCTCTTTGTTTTATTTTTCACATTAGATAAAGTAGATTTGATAAACGACACATTTCTTCTTTATGCTGTGCGTACATAAGGGAAATAACTATTTTGAGGTTTATCTATATATCTCATGTACAGTATGTGCATGAATGGATGGCTGAAAGCATGGATAAATTTCAATTTCACAGGTGCAGGGTTTAATCCTTTCATCTACATGTGCAACTTCCTGCTCTGAGCTCTCAAGTGGATGTAATTCATTCACTCTGTGCTTGACTGAATGGATTGGACACGTCTCTTGACAGCTATAAATATAACCATTCTTCTCTTACAATAAAACGCACAGTCCTCTGTTTCCGGCTCATGTTTTTCCTCTACATT
The DNA here is from genome assembly GCA_032357445.1 of Enteromius radiatus. NCBI lineage: Eukaryota > Metazoa > Chordata > Actinopteri > Cypriniformes > Cyprinidae > Enteromius > Enteromius radiatus. Next base: position 13,448,907 of record JAUCMS010000052.1, on the reverse strand, counting down.
GAGAAATCACTTGGGCAGCTTTTCCTTTTTCAGTTGTTTTTTCTTTCCCTTTTTCATTCACTTTTCTCTTTTTATTATAGCCCTTTTACCTTATCCTCTCTATCTTGGTCACTGTCTTTTTTTCAGTTACAAACACAAAAGTCCATTTTGCTATTTTTACAAGACAGCTCTTCATCTATGCAAGTGCACAGCTGGATTTTATTGCTTTTTTTGGGTCTGCTCCTCATCGGAAACAGATCCACATGCAATGCAGCATAGAGCCCCTTACTGTGACGCACAAGTTACTTCAGGTCTGGGTAGCATTACTCTCTCTACGTCTGAACCGAGCCAGTTCAACCGACCACATTTACCAGGGTTTGATCTAACAGATCGAACGTATTAAAATACTAAAAGGGAATCTCAAGACTGGAGTAATTTGAGGTCTATGTGTGTTATAAACCCACAACCGCAAACATCAAAATGTTCATTACCACAATTAATTGGCAATTATCAACGTTTAGGGATACGATTGATCTTTAAATGCCTAATTGGTCTGAGCACAAGCTAACTAAAAGATGAGCTTGACAACAGGTGTGTAAATTCTTATTTAAACCCCACTTTTATATTTTGCTATATAGGAAATACATTGGAAAAGACAATAATAATAACAAAATTCAAACAACCATAAAATCTACCCTAGTGAAAAATAAATATACTAAAATGTATTTGAAATATATGACCAAATATGACCCTCATGACTGGGTTTTGTGATCAAGGGTCACATTTGATTGTGCTAAAGTGGAACTATTGCAAATATACTTTAGTTACACTTTAAAAATTGTGCATTTAATGACCAAATTATTCAAAGATCACACATTCCTCATCAACGGTCTCACTAAAACACAATTTCGGTTTATGATTAAGAAATGTGCATTGTGCACAAGCAATAATTCATAAAAAGTTTAATATATTTTTAATGTCAGTAAATCTTTTTTTTTTTTTGTACAAAAGTGTCACTTTTACTTTTACATTTGTACGATAAAAAATAGTGAACAAAAACCCAACTCACCACCTGATAACCAAAGTAAAATCTGGGTCTTGAAGCAAAGCTAGCTGAAAACCAGAGTGACATTATGACTCAAATAAAAGAGTTTATTTCTGTTTTTCTAAATCGCCAACACAAAGGTATCACACGCACCTCAGCATGGGAACCTTTCTCCACTGATTTGACGATGGGCACTCTGTTTCGGTCTTCTAGTGTGAAGCCATAGCCTCCTTCACTTGGCTTTATCTAAAATCAGAGTACACATTTCACAGTTATCATGACTTAGTAGCTTTGGCAGTGACAAATTCATGTTTTGGAGCTGCTCCGAGAATGTGAACTTCAGTCTCTCGTGTGCCAAAACTGTCAAACCAGTTGACTGCATGTTTAAGTGTAATGAGAGGCTGGTTTAGAAACAGTCAAGCATAATTACTGGTGATGACTCTAGAGTCAGAGCTGGCCCGAGTTCAGACCCCCCGTACATGCCGAAGCAGAAAAGCCCCATGCGAGTGGATAAAAACCACATGGGCTCACGCCAACGTGCGCTATTGTAAGTGGCATCAGCTGTAGGCGATTACAGACGACATCTCTCACCAGCAGCGACTTGGCGATGACATTCTCCACTATTTTTAGATCGTGCTTTATGGGCTTGTGTTTGGTGTTGGAACCCTCCATCTCCTCGTCGGCGAAGAAGCGAAAGAGAAGAGGCTCGTCCTTAAATTCGCTTTTTTCCAAAACTGCGAAAAAACAAAAGCAAGGTGTTACCAAATTATATCAAATAATATTTGACGTTCATGCACTAGTGAATATACTGTATACATGCATATGTGTGTTTATTTATTTGTAATAAATATACAAAGTACAAACACATAGGTTATGTCAACAAAAATGTTTATTTTGGATGTGTTTAATCGAAAATTAAACATTTGACAGCACTAATATATATATATATATATATATATATATACAATCTTTAAATTTATATTATAATACTAAATTCTATTAAAATATTTATACACACACACATTTCTCTTCTCTTTTATAGGATGAAAAGTATGTATATTACTATTAATTCATTTTATTAATATTAATAAATGTTTAATTATATATTCATAATTTCCACCCTGTAAAAGAGAAAACGCTTGTATGCGAAATACATTACTATAAATGCATTACTAAAAGAATATAGTCTTGAACATATTATTTGTCAACTATTCGTTCTATAACACATACTGTAGCAAAAAGCAACTTTATAACAACTACTTTTATGTTGTTTTGGCTGCTGCTTGTCATGCAGCAGATGATGATCAAATTGATGTGAACATTGAATTTGTGTGCCACACAGAAGAGAAAAAACACATAATGTACTGGAATGATAAAAGCGGTACAGAATGTTTCAGAAGGGAAGCCTTTTCTATGGAAAGTGGGTCCCATGAAAAGGAACAGGCCAGGATTTCAATCTGTCACCCCGGCAACATGGGCTCTAAACAATCCCTTCACTTTTGTAGCAAAAATACCCCCAATGAGAAAAAGAGGTCCAGTGTTCTCCACACTTCTATGGGCGAGATTAGATAAAGCTGAATAAGCTTTAATGGTCACATATCCCAGTGAATCATCTTAAATGGATGAATGCCACGATCGTATACAAGGCCAAAAACTGAAAGCACAGCCAGTCAAGTTATTACGTTCTATAAATTTGTTGGTAGTTTGCCGCATTTGAAACTCAATTGCAGGCTGTTAGGAGCAGCCCATGTTAGACGATAAATGAGTCACACGAGCATGATGTGGACTTTGGCATCGAATGCCCTGAAAATGAGACCCGAATCCTGCAAACAAATGGTTGCCATGACAACTAGTCAGTCAAACTTGGATTGTGGAGAAGGTCAAGGCTGTTGTCGAGAGACAGAATGTGCAGAATCCAGTTAGAGGAAAAGTGAATGCAATGTGAATTCACCTCATACGCTACAAAATTATTTTCTTAATTAATCAGTAAATGAATCTGAATCATAAAACAAATCTTTTGGGAAGTAACTGAGATCAATTAAGTTTATTTCCCTTTTCCTACAGGCAAATTGTTTTTTTTTGACATTCTTGCTGTTGTTTCAAAGACCTCACAAGAGTTTCTTTGATTTATGCTTAAAACATTCCGGATGACACTTTTGGGATGAGTTAACACATGACACATACACAAAAAGACAACTTTGACAGACATAAACTGTCAAAGAGACCAAAAGAATTCAGACAGACACACAGAAACAAAGACAGGAAATAAAAAACAACGACATAAACAACAGCCATCATACCATGATGCATGAATCCATTGTCACACAGCTCCACCCCCAAGATCAGCGCCTCTTCTCTGCTTCGGCAGTCACCCTTCATAAGAGAAAGAGACAAGTGCCACTCTCTTTGTCTGCTTACAAGCGGTCAAAATGTCACACACCCTCCTCTGAGCTACAGAAAACCACTTTCAGTTCACACAAACACCACTGCGGTCCGGTCAGCACACTGTAACAGCTCTGAAGGGTCACTTGACCACCTGGTAATAATTTCATAGTCAAACACAATACATCATCTTATTGAACACTCATTGACTGTGAAAGCTGCCTAATCAAAATCTGTATCCTCATGATGACTAGCGTGTTTTTAAGTAGACAGATTTAGACTATGTGGCTAGACGGTGGTTTATTGTTACAGTTCTCTTCCACCTCAGGATATTTGAGATTATCCAGCCTGTTTAGGAAATAACTACCACTTTTTCTCCATTCTTTCCTCTTGTTTCCAATCTGTCTATAAAACTGTATGACAATACAGAACAATCAGAGGCAAATCTTACCTGTGCTATCAGCCAGTCTATCAACTTGTTGGCCATCACCACCGATTTATACGTCCGTAGATGATAATCCTTATCCCTGTTTGGAAAAAACAAAAACATTTGACTTGAACAGTAGTACAGTAGCCTCAAGAGAAACACATTTCAAGCTATACTTTAACCTTTGCCCTGACTTGCATCTGCTCGAAAAGCCCTTGAGAGCAGTGTTCTGGTCTTTTTGCATCACAACAACCCTTTGCTCTCAATTTTTTGAGGCCCAAACAAGTTCTTTACCTTGAATTTCCTTTAGGGTTGCACAGAGGTCATAACGTTTGACCGAAAAAGGACCCTCTGTACTTGCTCCTTCCTCTTGCTGACGAAACTAAATGACACAAAGTTGATCTGGAAAGCTAAAAGCTGACTTTTTTTTAGCAAGGCAAAGTGAGTCGAGATGTTTAGTGAATGAATCACGACGGCCAACTAATTAAGCTTAGCTTTTTTTTTTTTTTTAATTAATCAAGATAATGATTCAGTGTTACACAAAAAAAAAAACTTGTTGCCAACTATAGCCAGCTATAAATCAATGAACAAATCAACAAAAGCTGAACTGAACTGCTGAGTTCTGCAACATGTTCCTAGGTCAAAACATTTTAATCCAAAAATTTAGTCATGACCATATCTCTACAACTTACCCATGAATAATGCCTAAAATCAGATTTAATGATAGATTAATTATACTGATATACAAGCACCAAACACTGATTGTGAGCCTAAACTATAAACTGGTCCTACACATCTGATCGGCTAATCACAATGTTGTTCCAGAGTCAACAAAGATTTTTGTGAAGATATGACAGAATGGGAAAAAAAATACAAATTTAAACATGGTTGGATTTGCACTCTGTTGTAGCCTGATCTCACTGCAATTCATTTATATTTTACAAGGTTGCTGATTCGTATGAATTTGTACGACCTCACTCTTTGTAACGAAAGACATGTCGAAAATCAGTAGGCGAGAAGTACCCGGATGACCTACTGCTTCCGGGCCGAATTCTATTGTAGGCATACCATGGACGCTTTCCTATCCCATGAGGCTCTGGGAGAGGAGGCGTCATATTCCAAAAGTGGCGGAAAGTTTCAAGTGCAAGTACCTCAGGAAAAAAGCGTTTACTGTGATTAAATTACACTTGTTTAACACAATCTAAATAAACGGATGACTTATTGAAACTTTAAATTGTCGCACTGTTGTGACGACGCATGACATGTGACAACATCAATATGGCGGATGTAGTACGTCCGAATTCCATTCATACTACCCACATTCATACTATATAGAACGTACTGTTTTAACGGTCGGGTAGTACGTTCAATTTTAAATGCACTACCTACATAAGCAGTATGCGATTGTGCATGATTGAATGTGCATGCAGCCTAGGAAACACAAGAAAACGCTTTGTACAATGCTAAACTCAATACCTGGCGCCAGGCTACAAACACATACAGCTTTTAAAGTGGAGGCAATGACTTAACAAGGGGGCGGAGCTGATCAGTCGCTATGGGAACAAACAAGGTGTGGAGCAACAATGGGTAAGGAACAGATGAGTTGTCATGGTGGCAAACAAATGAGAATGGGGTGACAACATTTCAAAATAAGAGTTCACACAGAACTAGAGAGGGGAACACTGACTGAAATCATAACACTTGTACAAACTGACATGATTTTTGCTACTTTATTTGGTACGTATTTTACAAGCCACAAAATTTGTATGAATTTGTAAGGATGACCTACACTTAACCCAACCCTAAAGTAAAATTGCACAAAGCGAGATCGTACAAAAGATTGTAAAGTGTTTGTTAAGTGTCTAGTCACTGGTGTTGTGTATTGTTCAAAATAAGGAAACATGTTTTAAGGGCCTACATTCTCTGAACAAGCATGATTCTCCGTTCCAGCAGGTGTCTCTCAGCTCAGTTTGGTTCAGCTCCAGGGCCTGGAATGGGTCAAATGGATGCTTTGTGGCTGCTTCCAGGCCACGGGAAATGAAATGAAGCAAAGATTTTCCCATGAAGCCAAGGGTCTCTTGGGGGACACTCGCTGCGCTAGGTCAGAGGGCTAAGCAAGGGCCCACACCCTACAACTCACACACACACTCAACTTCAAATTTTCAGAGAATTCGAAAGAGAAACACAGCCAAACACCTCCAGACGACAGGAAATGTGCCTTTTCTCTCAAAGGAATCCATGCACCTCAAATGTGTGTGACGGTCTCTGTTCAATTGTATAAGGATTTGTTTTAATCACAGACCAGAAGTGTGAGTCTGGACAGGCCTTGCCATGATTTAACCGCTACAGACATGGAGCCAGCCCTTTCCTCTGTAGCTGTACCCAGTCCTGTCAGCGTGACAAATGAGGGTAAACAGCGTTACCACAGGCAGTCATAGGCCTGGCACAAGAGCACTGTAAGCTGTAGGACAAGTGTGTGCAAAGTCAACCAAACCTTTCAAATCCTCAGTCTCCTGATTTTGGGCATTTGGTCATTTTTAAACACTCTTAGACATTTACTTTATTTTTGTTCTACAGTATGTCTCACTGTTATACAATATGTCAGGAATGCTACTCTCTTAAATCCTGGATTTTGGGGCGCAGAAGAGCTGAAAGTTGTTGTTTTTTTAAAGGCGGGATGTGAAGCCCCTCCAAAGCCCCTTCAACCAGCAGGAAATACCAGATAATTAAACTAGAACTGGATTCTCCAATCCACAGGCATCCTCAGTACAGGGTACAGGAATGTGAGAATATATGCATTCTTAAGCCTTACTCGGATGGTAATTGTTTCTCAAGGGAATGTCAGTAAAAATAAATTTGGATTGTGTCTTCGTGATAAAAATCATGCATTCGGATGGTGAGGAGTGAGTTTTTACAAAGCTGGGAAAATGGTGCTCATGTGGCCAGTTACATGATCGTCAGTTTGTCCAATTATGAAATATTACTTAACATAATTATAGAAAAATAATATCCTTTTTCATATTTTATTACTTTAACATCATATAAAAAAATAGTCAAACTTGACATAATAGAATTATTGTAAGTTTTCAGCATTTCAGTAACAAAGTGTTTATATTTAAAATGTGTGCACATATCCGCAAAGCTCAGCATCTTATGGGATTTACAGAACAATTTTAATTGATCCCTCCTTGTAAACCTTCATTTTTAATTTGTACACAGCTTTGGTATTTGTCAAATAAAACAGTAGGTTATTAAGCCAGGAATTTTTATTCATTTGGTGCGAGAAAAACACTGATCTTCTGGATTCAGATTAGAGCTTAGATCGGGCCCAAAAAAATTAAACCCGATCCTACCCGAGCCCGTGCACCTTGTGTCCGAGCTCGACCCGGTCTGACACATTGACACACTGTAATTATGTCCGATTTAAACACAATTATTTTTTAATACGTGAGCCGTTATAAAAGACGTTGTTTGAACTACAAAAATTAGTTTAGATTTATCTTATTCGTCTAGGACGAAGCATGTAAACGGCATTGTTTATTCAGAAATGGATCGCAAATAGATCCGAATGAAAAATAAATAAATAGCCTGAAATGTGAACAATAATAAACACAGAAAATGAACAAGTAATTAACTTTGGATGGCATATTTAATAAATATGATACGTTTTAGAATATTTTTAAACAAAATAAATATTTTAAAGCCTATTATAAAATGTAGTGCAAAACCGCTTTTTTTGCAATGATCTAAAACATGCAAAACGAACAAGAACTTGACCTAGTCTATAGGCATACAACTTAGCAAAATCAAATATAAATCGAATAATTTGAAACCACAACAAGTAGACCTATTTTGATATTTTTAAATGTAGGCATAGTGCAAAAATGTGGAGTCACATCGAGGGATCAAAGGAGCTAGAGCGCTGCTGCGCATGACACGCGTTGCAAATTGCGCAACTTTGTAGACCTACACGTTGCTTTGGCCGACTTTGCGAAAATATTTGTATAATATTTATAATTATGGCATAGCTCTCCAACCAATTAGTCTAATTAAGTATTGAGGGAAAAAAACACACACACAAATGCTTGATCACGGCCCGGCCCGGTTCAAAGGTAGTGGCAGGAAATATCGGCTTGTCGGGTGTCAGGTCTGGGCTTGGGCTCGTGTAGAGAATCTAAACTCTAAGTCAGATTGCAATAAGATTACTAGCCCCTATAAATACTGAAGTTATATCTACTTTACATACAATTACCATCGAAATAGAACTATACACACACTTTTTTTAATTCAGAACTTCTATTATATAAATTATATTATATATTTCAATTTCTGAATCTTCTGAAATAATGCACTACTCAAAATGTAATTAAATTATTTAAAATTAATTATATTCAAATATTTTATCATTATATATAGCTATATTTTACATTAACAAAACAAAATTAGTAAATGTCCATTTACAATCAGAATTAGCGCACTAACCAAATAAATAAATACATTTTCTGATTATACAGTATATACTGTATATACAGTATATACACACACACACACACACACACACACATATATACACACACACACACACAGAGAGATGAAACCTAACAGAAAATTATAGTGAATTTCTACAAACACATTCTGACTGCACACAATCTATATACATTACATGTCATAAATTCAGCCTTACAGTTAAAAAAAACTGTATTAAATAATACTTTTGCTTTGACAAAGACTTTTTTATGCGATCTTTCAGAAAATAGCTTGCAACTCTTATAAATGCATTTATGGAATTGCATATTTGTAGTACAACCCAACAAGTCTTAAACAACTATTGTAGAATTTAGTAGAAAATTGGAAAATGGATCAGAACCAGAAAGGTGCCCTCTGAGTCCATTAGTTTGTGTTTGCATGCAGAATTTAATGTCCTGTGGTCTGTCAGCTGCCAAAATCTGGGAATGCACCTGTTTCACATTTAGTGTGGCTCCACACTGATTACTCACACAGGAGCCTGACACAACACCGTGTTCAACTCCATCAATAAGACAACGGCTACAAAAATATCTTGTTATGAGCTTAAACATGCATAAAAGTATGCTTTCTTTCTTCACTAATCAGCCTCTAGTTTTCTTCCTATAGGTGTTATCTTTAGAGGGAAAGGAGAAGCGACAGGGGTGCGAACGCACCTGGCAGGGGCAGGGCTGGTGTGACTAGAGACAGCTGTAATGAGGTGGAACTAAGCTACTGGCTCCTTACCTGATCACCGGTGTGAATAAACTATGGAGTCTGCAGAACAGCCTCACACCCTGAGGGGAAGAAGGACATTTGTTATTGTATGCCAAACTTTTCCAAAGGGCAGAAAGCGACAGAGAGAAAGCTGCCATTTAGCAGAGCATGGCTGCTTGAGTTACCTTAGAGATGACATCCTGCATGTCGCTGCGAGGGTGGTATGTGCCGTCATCATAGCGGAACCTATAGAGCACCGGCTCCGGCTTAAACTGATGCTTGTCTGTAACTGAAATAAGTTTAAGAGTGTGGAGATTAAATTAAGGCTCAAACAAAATGCATCTAGATACATTTCCAAATAATTCCATATTCAGTAGTTTGGGGTCAGTACAGTTTTTTTTTTTATAGAAATCAATACTTTTATTTAGCAAGCATAGGAGAGTATATAAATAAATAGAAATATTATCAACTATATTAGCAATAATATTAGTAAAGTTCATTTACAAGCATAATTTAAACATAATTATATAGTACATAAAAAGTTTTGTGAATATTTTTCATAAAAAGACTGGACAGGATTTTGTCATTTGAAACATATTTGCCAAAGGTTATTCGATTTTATTTTATATTTTTATGTTCATAAAGTATTCTATTAAATATTAGCATTGTAATGTAAAGATTTAAAACACACAAATTATACTCTATTTGGATTAATTTTACATGTGCAAGGCAACAGAAATGCTATTCTTTGATTAATTCATTGAGAACATTCCTTGTTGGTATTAAAACCTTTTACAATGACACAAAAGGCTACAAAAAACTTTTAAGGACCTTCAGAATCTTTCAATGGAATTTAGAGGCTTTCAGCTCCATGTAAGCACAAATGCAAGTAACACTAACATGCTTATGAAAAGTAATCCTGCTGTTTCTGCCAAATGAATTCATCCTCCTCAGCGAACACTCAGCAAAGGCTTAAACATCTTTCTCACCAAAGCTGTAAATGCGAGCGAGTGGACAGAGGGCCCTAATGCTCAAATTTATTTCTCCCTGTTAGGAAGCAGTGAAGTGAAAAGTGATTTAGCATGAAGTCCTGGCTCAAAGCCAGTCAGTCTCCTTTAGAAAAAACTAGTCCATACGGCGAGCATGCATTAAGCAGAACTGGACCCTATCACCCAAACAAACCACAAAAGAAATAGCAGACAGAAGACCAGCCATTTTCCTCAGTATTAAACAAACAGCAGGGTGTGAAGGGATGAATATTTGTAACACTTTATATAAACATAGACAAAGTTATAAAAAGCCATCTGCTCTCAGAATTCCTCAGGGCTTAAGAACAATGATGTCAGGGCCCTTGAAATATTAAGAGAGCTATTTGTCTAATCAGCCATCTCCATTAAATGAGTAGCTCACCCTAAAATTAAAATACTGTCATCATTTTAACTTGTATGACTTTTTTGTATGTGTGTGTGTGTGTGTGAAATACATACAAATATATTTTGAAGAGGACACCAATTTCTATCCGAGTTCTATACTGACAAAAAATTAAATCATTTTTAAATTAAATTAAATTAAATTAAATTAAATTAAATTAAATTAAATTAAATTAAATTAAATTAAATTAAATTAA
>JAUCMS010000052.1:13418245-13429477 GCA_032357445.1 Enteromius radiatus | reverse complement strand
AGGGGAAAACACACAAATAGTCTGTGGAGGGCTGAAGTGCCATCCAAGTGGACTGGCACTTCCAGCTGGACACAACATAGCCCCCCCCCTAAGGAGCTGCTTCCAGAAGCTCCTTTTTCGGGGACCCGATAGGACCAACCTCCAAGGCGGATCAGGCAGCGAAGACGTTCCCCAGGGTGGTTCAGGTGATGGTAACGCCCCCCAGAACCGTTCAGGTGGTGGAACAGTCCTTCTGGGTGGATCCGGCGGCAGGAACACCGCCCAGGGCAGTTTAGGTGGTGGAAACGTCTCTTTGTGTGGATCTGGCGGCGGGGACGCCCCTTCGGGTGGACCAGGCAGAGGTGACGCCTCCCAGGGTGGATCAGGTAGTGGTGAAGCCTCCTCGGGTGGACCAGGCAGAGGTGACGACTCCCAGAGTGGACCAGGTGGCGGAGACGCTCCCCAGAGCGGACCAGGAGGCAGAGACGTCCCCCAGGGCGGACCAGGAGGCGGAGACGCTCCCCAGAGTGGACCAGGTGGCGGAGACGCCCCCCAGGGCAGATCAGGAGGCAGAGACGTCCCCCAGGGCGGACCAGGAGGCGGAGACGTACTCCAGAGCAGAACAAACAGCGGAAAGGACGCCCACCAGGGCGGATCCGACCGCGGAGACGCTCCCCAGAGCGGACCAGGTGGTGGAGATGCCTCCCAGGGTGGATCAAGCAGCAGAGACGTCCACCGGCCCGACTGACAATGAGCGCGCCCTTCGTGTCAAACTGAACCACCTCTTGGGCTGTGCAGCCACCAGTGGGAACTCTGGGAACTCTACGGTCAATGCCGACCTTTCCAGAGTTAGTACAGCCTCTGGCGGACCCAATGGAGCTTCGGGACCGAACGCGGATTCCTGCGGCTTTGGTCCTGCGGCCTCACCTCGGGCCATAAGTGATTCGAAGGACCGCGAAACCAAGATGGGCCGGACCGCACCGAGGAGCGGAGAGAAACTAGTGAGCTGATTTGAAGGCTGTGCAGCCATCAGCGGAACCTCTGAGGATTCCATGACCGGAGTCAACATCCCCAGGGGTCGTGCAGCCACTGATGGACCCTCGGTGGTCGGGATCGGATGGAGCAAACGCCCTGAGGCTTGGAGATCTGAGTCTGAAGGTTGAGCAGCCACCAGCGGACCCTCTGGAGAGTGGACTGATATCTCTGGAGGGAGTGCAGCCACTGGCGGAGCCTCAGTAAACAGGACTGACATCCTTGACGGGCACTTGAACCGGTTCTCGGGGGTAGGAGTCGTTAACAGCGACTGACTGGGAAACATGAGGACATTCGGCAGTTCGCCAGACTGCGTGGCAGGTACAGCCGGAGCTGAGCACGGTCCCTCGTACCGTGTGGAGGAGATCATGAGGGCCTTTGACTGCTCGTTAAGATGTGTTACCGGAGCGGTTTGGACTGAGCACGGTCCCTCGTACCGTGCTACAGCTGAAGTGCCATCCAAGCGGACTGGCACTTCCAGCTGGACACAACAACAGTGTATATATATATATATATATATATATATATAAATCAATTATTAAAGTGGTCTGAACTGTAATGCCCCAAATATTTGCTATTATATAAGTAACAATGCATAATGAATAACTTCACAAAGAAAAACAATATTATTAAAATTAAGTTTTTGTTTATGTAATATCTTTGTGTGTGCTGTGTATATTTATTGTGTGCATATACAGTATAAATACACACACATACAGGATATATTTAAAAAAATGATTTACATATATAAATTATACAAATATAAATATATACATTATACTTTTTTTTTTCTTAAATATAGAAATATAATTTTTTTCTTAAATATATACATGCATTTGTGTGTGTGTTTATATATATTTTGCAAAAAAAAATAGTTTGGATGTGTTTAATAATTTAATTTAATTAATAAAAAAATTGATTTGACTGCATTAATATATATATATATATATATATATTAAAGCAGTAAAATCAAAATTGTATTATATTAAATGTTTAAACACATCTAAAATCATTTTATTTCTGCCAGAATATAACTCTGAAAACCATATGCGAACAAACGCCTCAGCAAAAGAACAAATAAGGTGAGATGTATTCATCAGTTCATTTTCTCATGCATTAGAAATGGGCCGTTCGTTCGCACCATAATCAGTCAATCTGGGCGCCTGTGTTTCCTTCCCCCGTGAACGGCCTGTGTGTTGCAATGATTACGCCTCTCAATTCAGCACAGGAATTGGATAAATTACAAACATCCATCTGCACGAGCGCTGGTGGGATAACTTTGCCACAGGCAGCATCTTCTTTTAATTCAACCGAATCATTTTCCAAATAGCTCTTAACTTTCATTCAAAGACCCATCAGTTTGAAAACCGCTTCATTAGCCCTTGCACTTTTTTAATTCATTATAAACCTACAAGCTTTTACCTGAGCACTCTTTCTTTCATCTAAACGATTGAAATGCAAATCAAAGAGAAACTCTCCATCTATGAGTTAGAGTGCACTTTTACAGCTGCACATGGGAAGTCTCTATCAACAGCTTTCATTACACGCAAATAATAGCGTATGTCTGGTTTTTACACGGAGACATTGGGGAGAATGGGAAAACACCCACAAGCAAATGCGGCGGTGCTGGCTTTGTTTGGATTCCATGGACTGAAACCCATCCATCTCCAGAGAAGCCAGATATTAGGTCCGCCAGGGAGCAAATGATTGCTTTTACAAATATAACTGATAATCAGAGCCTCTCCATCGCCAAAACACACTCCACTCAAGAGTTCATCCAGTCAACGGGCTCCAAGCACTTGTCATCCTGCCCAGAAAATGGCATTTTTCTAACCTTTAGCTGTTAAAGTAGTTAAACGCTTACCCCATGCACTTTGAAACTATAAAGTGCTACAGAGCTATAGAGTTTATTATAGTTTCCCCCCTGAGGGTGCAAAGATTATTCGGTTATTTTTAAACTAATGGATGGAGATCCATAAAGCCAATTATGTTTGCCGTCACATGACTTACTGTATATGAACTACTTTCATGGTGGTATTTTGTACCTTCAAGAGCTTAATAGCTCTATGTAACCAGTTATATTTATTATAAGAAAAAGACATTTGGATAAAGTCTTTCTTTGTGTTTTACAGAAATTAATTGTAAATATAAAAATAGTCATATCAGGGGTAATAGAGTTAACTAAAACAAAGAAGTTATTTTATCTTAAAAATAAAAAAATAAAATCAAATGTAAAAACGTAAATGTAAAAACGTAAATGTTTTATTTTCTTTTTAATATATATTGGTCAAAGATGAAAAAGGGTTTAACCCAAAAAATCATGTGTAGTAATGCTTTATTTTTATTTTTTACTTTCCCCAAAAAATGTAAAAGTTTTCTGTTTAAATTAATTACAATTTAGTTTTTTGTTTTTCTGAGCCAAAAATAAATATCACATTTTCTTCCCTGATTTACTAAATGTACCCACTAAAATGTCATTCAGTGTAACAATCTTGTCAGGCATATTTACATCAAAAATCTATTTATGACACATTAAAATATTTACTTAGAATTACTTTCACCCCAAATAATAATTTGTTGTAAATTAACATTTTTAAAATTTACCATTAACCTAGGTTTTACCTTTTTTTTTTACTCATTTTAAACACAATACAATTGTGTAAAAAGTATTCTTTTATATATTTTATTATATACAAGTCAGAATAAGCATGTTGTTAGAATTTTTACATAAATATTGTGTCATTATTTCAACCATATTTTGACATTTTATTTTCCAAAAACTTATTTGAAACTTTAAAAGTAGACACTTTACTTACATTTAAAGTGCTATGGAGTTTCTATGGAAATAAAATCACTTTTGTGAATTTTTCTTAACGTCTTTGATATATTTGTGTGTGTGTGCGACTTTAAATGTTAAATTAAAATAAATTTTATCCTCTAAAAATGAAATACATTGCTTTAATTCAATTACACAAATTTAATTTATTACTTTGATAATTAATTTCAGAAACCAGTGTGTCAAAATAGAATAGAATAGAACTATAGTAAGTACATGTAATTGATTAATATTACTCAGTACTTAAATGTATGATTACACTGTAACAAGGACACCTTAAAATAAAGTGTAACCCAAAATAATATAAACAAATTCTAATAGTATCTCAACAATGCTAAAATAGCACTGATATGGATTTGTAATGACTTGAGGGTAAGTTAACAACACACCTGTTCCATCATCCACATTCTCCACCTCCATGACCTCTGTGTTGATTCGACCTCGGAACAGATAACGAGGACCCTCGGTGGCCGTCTTACTGTTTTTCAAACGTCTGTAACAGAGTCCAGGACAGAACCATTACTCTGAGCTTCTCTGTTATCTCATTAAAACCCAACACAGCTGGCAGCTGCGAGGTTTGACAGCTGAAAGTGAATGCTCACCTGTTCTTCTTCTTACAGTAAACCAGCAAGTTGTCAAAGAGGAAGAAGATGCGTTCCTGGATGTTCCCCGCAGAGATCTTCAGCAGAACTCCCTGCATGAGCATCTCCGTACAGCTGTCTGTGATGTTGGAGCCCTGAGAGTGGAAAATAGCAAAAAAATGTTATGTGCCAGAAATAAAATATCATTTTTTAATTAAATATTGATGTTTAAGAGTCTACTGGACAAAAGTTAGACTCTCAAAAATAAACCTAGAAATTGATCCTACTTGTGGACCAGTGTCGACAAGCCCCAGCTAACCTCTACCATACCTTTTGGTTGTGCCCGGAGTTAATTCCTTATTGGACATCAACTTTTAAATCAATCTCTGACGTTTTTCTGTTAAAAGTTGAACCATGTCCTCTGGTGGCACTGTTTGGTCTTAACCCGACAAATGTATCGCTGTCTTCTTTGCAATCAAATGCATTGGCCTTCTGCTTAATAATTGCCAAAAGAATCATATTATTGAATTGGTAAAACTCCTCTCCTCCCAACTATTTTCACTGGATGTACGATATGTTGCAGTTTATTCAAATAGAAAAAATTAGATATACAATTAAGGGCAAAGCAGAAGACTTTTATTTAGTTTGGCAACCCTTCTTGCTGTATTTCAAAAAAGAATAATAACAGCCTTTTGTATTCTCTCTCTCATGTAACCCATTTCACATACCGGAACTTGTTTGTGCCTGTCTGTTCTCTTGTTGTTGTTTTGTTTTTTTTCCTCTCTTTGAATGATTAAAACTGTCTAAGAGGGTAATTTGAAAAGAAAATGTCTGAAACAAGGACTCACAGGTGCTATTTGTTAATTTCTTAATAATCTATTGATTATTGTTTCAATATTGTGCTTTTGTTGTGTTATTTTATTTATTTTCTTATTATTTATGTTTTTCTCTTTTGCGATTTTACTTTATTTATACTGGTCTGGAAATAGTTCAGAGAGTAAGAAGTCCTAATTGACATGCAATATCTTTGTTTTGTTAGACTGTGGAAACATTGTATTATTTGTAACAGCTCTCTGACTGAAATGTGCCAATAAAAAAAGAGTTAAACTAAATATTGATGTATAATTTAATTTTTTTATTTATATATATATATATATATATATATATATATTATTTTTTTTTTTTAGTTTTAGTTATTTTGGTGCTTTTACTGAGAATGTTGCCTTGAAAACTGGAAAGAATGCTGAAAACTTTTTGTATTTTACATTAAAGTAATATATTATAATTATATTACTTTAATGTAGTCTATTACATTATTCTATTATATTTTAATTATAATATATATATATATATTATAATTAAAATATAATAGAATATAGTTTATATTGTTTTAGTTAAGAATAAAATAATATAAAATACAATACAGTATTAAATTAAATTAAATTAAATTCTATCTTTAGAACTATCACTAGTATTTTCTAAAAATGTTCTTCTGTGTCGTACAGCAGCCATATTAAGTATTATAATTTCTCCCATTCATTCATCCCTTGGACTGCTCTGTCCCACACTTTGTCTTGTTTCCCAGAGTGCTGTTGGTCAGTAGAGTCTCATGAACACTGCTTCATAAGACCTGCAGTGAAGGACACACAGCTGCACAGGAGGTCAACAACAACAAGCAACCAGCCGCATCTGGACACTACTGTGGAAAAACCACTCTCTCTCTTATCCCATCTCCACCCACAGCCTGTGAGAACAGACAACCTCTTCCTCTCCACCCCCTAAAATCCAGAACACATATTAACGCAGTGATGTATTTCACATTTAATAGGAGCTAAAGTTCATGATTACGAAGCAAATCTAGGATTCTTTGCTTTCATTGTGCGTGCGCATCCCGTCAAAGGCCTTGTTTCCTGGACATGAAGTAACAGGAAAGCAAAAGGCCAGTAATGAAGCACAGAAGGCTAAAACAGATTTGGGAACCGCTTCCAAAAGGTCACAGTGTACTTCATAAAGTGGTTTTGGAATGGTTACTGCACAGTGTGCACGACTAAATGGTGCACTGAAATTTCCCCATAATATGCATTGCTGTCCTCTGAGAAACTTAAAGTGACAGCTCAGGCCACACAGACCAAATGTATATAATTTCTTGCCTACCAGAAGGGTGTGACGACTCAGATACGCGTTACAGACAGAAACAATCTCGCAGCGAAATTGTAGATCTTAAAACAAAATTCAGTCCACATCATTTTCGAAACCCATGTCTGTCTGTTATAAAACATTCCACTATATTTCCCTCGTAAAATCTGACCGCCTGTTTTTCATTGTTTTTCATTCTGCAGTATGTTTTTACAATGGTTGATGTGGACAGAGAAACCTGGCTAGGATCATTTCAACACGCACCCTGAAACCTAAAACAACATAGCCTTTGTTTGGCAAAATTTCTTTTTAAAACACAAGGACACGTGCAAGGCTGCTAAGATCAAATGTGAAAGTCCACTTATTCGTTTAAAAATAGTTGCGGTCATTGCTGTTTAAACATGCCAGACTTGAACTTATTAGGACTGCTTACAAATTCATTTTCTTGCATTCTTGAATACGATATGGCTCAGTGACTCATGAAGCAGATGGGTAAACAGATTCAAAAAGATGTAAGCATAAACACTGTCCTCTGTATCGCCATCTGCAAAATATGGTTAAAAATAGATCTAACGCCTGCTGTGAAGTGTTCATTCTGGGATTAGACAATGCTGAGGCGAAATCTGACAGTAACAGGAAGTTTTACGTGAGATAGTTAAACTCAAGACTCAGCACAGAGACTTTCGTGGTTAACACATTGACCACAACTGTTAACTCCATCTAGTGCCGCCATGGCAAAGCGGCTCACACCTACCACTGTCCTATCAACAACACCCACACCCACAAAACTCAGACTTTTGGACTCTGCTGAAGTCATAAATAAATAAACAAATAAATAAATAAAAATGCAGTTGTTATTTGCTATATCTACATAATTTTATTTCTTCTGTGCAACCTAAAACATGCCATACAGTGCAACTGAATGGTGACCAGGGTCTGTTTTCCAAACATTAATGGTTTTCATGTGAGGCATTTAAATATATGTGCATATCCAAATGAGAATTATTTCAAAGTTCCAAAGATGGTGCAGTCTGATATATCTCTATGTCTCAATCTGACATAGTGATATTATTATTCACATGGTGCATCAGGTTTATTTTTTTCACATCAGCAGCCTAAGAGCTGCTGCCCAACATTGAAATACTCGGCTAGTGCTTGCTTTAGCAGTTGCAGCACGCTTCAGAAACCCTCCACCTCCCCAGTTCCACCTGAATAGATCTGCTACACTCTCGGAAATAAAGGTACAAAAGCTGTCACTGTGACAGTACCTTTTCAAAAAGTACACTTTTGTACCTATTAGGTTAAAATATGCACACTTTAAGCACTAATATGTATCTTTAAGGTACCAAAATGGACCCTTTAGGCACACACATTTCACATTAACATTGTCATGTACAGTACATCACCATGCTAAACTCTCTGATATAATACATTTGTATATGTTCAACAGAAGAAACCAACTCATACAGGTTTGGTACAACTTGAGGGTGAATAAATTATGACAGAATTTTCAGTTTACCGAACAGTTGAACTACCACTCATCAATAAAGGTACAAAATCTGTCACAGGGGCGCTACCTTTTCAAAAGGTACGTTTGTACCTAAAGAGTCCATTTTGGTGCCTAAAAGGTACATATTAGTATTTAAAGTGTACATATTTGAGCCTAATAGTGACAGCTTTTGTACCTTATTACTGAGAGTGTATCAGAATAAAATCAGACCCCAAACCTTTGATCGGTAGTGTATATTTATAGTGTATATTTATATATTAATAATATAAATGATTATCATATGCATTTTGCTAAGCTCTCTTTTGTATTTTATTGAAGAAAAGCCAGCCAGATGCATACATCATGACAAAATTTTCTTTTTGTTTTATTTGAACTGCCACTTAGTCACTCCATTGTCTAAACTAATTCATGTCCTAGTCGACTTTTACGTCCTAATGAGTCTGAGTTCACCATGTCTGTGTCTTTTATTTCACCTCTTTCTATCTTTCCCCAAAGCCACTGAGCTCCCCGCTCACATAAAACCTCACTGGATGGGTCGGTTACATAAACCCCAAGCACAGAACCCACACGGCCCGTACAATCACCGCCATTGTTACCATTGGCCGGCAACCCCATGCCCAGTCACACGTTATTAAGAGGGAAGTCTGGAGGATAAATGAGATTCGAACCGCATTCGACGGTACCTGCTGGTTCTTGATGGGATGGGGGCAGAACACATCTGCATGTTAGATATAGTTTGTGGTTAGTTTATAGAGTACTTGTGAAAGTACTTTTGCTCTAATCAGCCATCTAAATATGAATAATGGCTGAGTTAATCTCGTGCTATGGTCAAGCGGCCACTACCATACAAAGTGCGTCTAATTAAAGGCATTGATGCAAACAGCAGACAGTGCTGGCGTAGTCTAAAGAGCACTCAGCTAAGCTGGAGGGTGGAGGGAGGGCTTGTACGGGGGCTGAAAGAGTGGACAAACAAAAGCGTTGAGTTCAATTAGTGCTTAAGATTTTAGGGTTTCAATAGTTACATCAAAGACACTGGCAAAATAAAAAAAAATAGTTTCGAGGGTTGTTGATGGTGAATGAGATTAGGCAAATTGATAGTTTTTTTTTTATACCTTTTGTTTAGTAAATCAAGACAAAGACATTTAAATTATTACAAAAAATAATATTTCGAATAAATACTGTTTTGTCAACAGGAGTGTTTAGCATGGTAATGTACATGGTAGAGTTTAGATTCTCTGCCCGAGCCCGAGCCCAGACTTGACCCAACCCGCTACGTTTCTTCATTCAGATCCATTTGCGATTCATTCTGAATAAACAAATAATAGAGTTTATATGCTTCGTACTTGTTACTTCGTATACTTCGAACCGGGTCTGGCTTAGACACATGGTGCACAGGCTTTTTTTACTTCTAATACATCCACAGACATGTAGCTGTGGGCATGTAAGACATACTGCTGCTGCACATAAAACATGAATATATAATATATATGGAATTACCCCGTAACAGATCTATACAGGTGGAACTGGAAAAGGTGGAGGTTTCTGAAGTGTCAAGACAGCAAGATTGAGTTACTACGTTGAGGAGGCTGGGAGGGTTGGGTTGGTTAGGGTTAGTGGTCACCTGGTCCCCACGTGCCCCACCAGGAGGAAGTGAAATGAGAAGAGCTTCTGGCTGTGCAGAACAGTCGAGAGCGTTTAGTTGCTGAGGTTAAGAGATACTAGATGCAGAAACTGATCTATTAACGGAGTCGTGGTGGTGTAAGAGGCAGCAGAGGAATGCAAAGAACGAAGGTATCAGGGAAGGGAAGTTTGGAGCATTTAATGGAAAACTTTGAGGCTCTGATTGGGTAATCGGGTAATAGGGAGATCAGCGAAACAACAGAATTCATGATGTGTGTGTTTACCTCCCAGCCCTCAATATGAGACTGCCACTCTTCCAGCACCTCCAGCTTCTCCATCTGCCTTTTGGCCTCATTGATACTGGAGCAAACGGCTTTCATCACCTGCAGCGACTCTTGCACCATCAAGTAGTCGTTGTGTTTCTTTGGGGTTCTCTTCAGAAGCTCCTAAACGTCCACACAGAACAAAAACATCAAGTGTTACATGCAAAAAACAAAACACGATTGTATCGTGAACATGTACGAATTGAACTTAACTTTGAAACAAAGCTTGACATTGTCTGATGGAATTACCTTTTTTTTTTTGAAGAAGAAGAATCATAGCTAAAACTGTGTTTGTAGTATGCTCAATCTTCTTGCTACTGCGAGATGGGGTGTGTTGAGGAAGATGCTAATCTCTAAACCAAGTCTAAACACAAGTGTTCTGCCTCATCAGTATAATTCTGCCACTCACATTTACATGTCTAAGATATCTGAGCAACCACAGATGCCTATCATGGTATTTAGCGAGAGGGGCCGTGGCAGCTTAGACTGTGAATACGCCAGAAATAATGGTCTTATTACATGAACTAGTGCTTTTGGGTGTTTACAGTAAATGGTTTAAATATCAATGTTTTGGGTTCGAGAACTGCCACGAAACATTAGCAGTTGGCCTGGCAATAGATGAAACTCAGAGTGTAAATAATGGCTTGTAAAACTGTTGCTGATTTTCCATGTAAATGTACAGTGTAATTTGTAACACTCCGACCTTCTACCAAAAACATGTGGAGTATAGTGTTTTGCTAATTTGTATTTGAGCTGTGAGGGTAACGTCAGGCAATGCTGGAAAAAGTGGCTCAAGTATATATACAGTTGAGATCAAAATGAAAGAACAACTTAGAATTTCCTAAATTTCTAGGTCACTGCTTAGTCATATATGAAGTTATCCTAACATGAGTAAATGCACAGTTTTTAAGCAAATTTCATGAGTTAAATGTATTCTGAAACACAGTACAGTACAGAGAACTTTGTAAAAGGACACTGATCAAAAATAGAAAATAATGTAAGATACATCCTAGTAGGGCTGGGCAAAAAATCGATTTAATCGATTAATCAATTTTGTAGTCTAAAACGATTTTTATTTTTGCAAACTCGAGTTTTTTGCCACAATAGTTTTTTCAGACTTTCGGACAGGC
This sequence comes from Enteromius radiatus, assembly GCA_032357445.1. Classification (NCBI taxonomy): domain Eukaryota; kingdom Metazoa; phylum Chordata; class Actinopteri; order Cypriniformes; family Cyprinidae; genus Enteromius; species Enteromius radiatus. Next base: position 13,418,330 of record JAUCMS010000052.1, on the reverse strand, counting down.
ATGTTTAATTTTTTATATTCACACTATACTGAGAAGAGTTTATTTTTTTAATTGTAATGTTATATGTTACAAAATTTGTAATTAT
>JAUCMS010000052.1:13389451-13400196 GCA_032357445.1 Enteromius radiatus | reverse complement strand
ATGTATGTTAAAACAAAATAAATTTTCATTTAGACTATATATCGCACCTAAAAATAAAATGAACTGAACTTTGAACTTCGAAAATTAAAATTGTGAGCACACTTTTATGAAAAGTGTGAACTTGCACAACACTGCGCGAGGACGCCAGCATGCATTCACGGGGGGAAGAGACCGGTCTCCCAAGGAGAGGCGCGCTTGAGCTTTAACAGCGGCGATGATGAAGCTTCACACGCCGCCAGACCTGCTCGTTCCTGCGCCCCTCCTCTCTCGCACACCCACTCCTGTTGGGAGCTTGGTGAAGGGCGATTAATAAGGGACAGGGTGGCGATGATAGCTAGGGGAGGCAGCTGACTCATCACAATATATATATATATATACATTGTTGATGACACCCCCTTAACAAACTTATCTCTGCAATGTTGGGTGAATCCTAATTATACATATTTTCAATCCAGTCGGTAAGTTATTTGACTGACTAGTCAATTTTATTTTTTAATATGTAGTTTTTCTTAAAATGCTATTATCAACAAGCCATACATTTCTCTCAACAATGGATTACAAACTTGTGGCACAACTTGCAATAAGAAAAATAAAAAATAAAACACCAGCCGTTACACCTGATGTCTTCATCCACACGCAAGCTGAAAGAAAAAGAGCAGATATGCTATCTCATGATAATGGACTTGAAATTAAGGTCTCTGACTAATAAAATTATCCAGTTACCCGTATTGACTCAGAAACCAGGAGGATAATACAAACACATAACGTGCATCACAGAAACATGGCTCTAATTCAATGTGGTTTAGCTGGACATTTCTTACAGACAGAATCGAAAGAAAGTAGGCGGTCTTGGCTATTTTGTAAATAACAAATTGTGCATTCTCAAGACATTTTACTGTCAATCCAGACTGGTGGCCTGAACATAAACCTGCCGAGTCCTTGTTAGAAACGAATGACATAGAATTTTTACAGACAGTACACCTCATTTGTGCCAAGATTTTCTAACGCTCTGGACAGTCACGCAGCCCATTAATAATGTCAGCAGATATGAGTAAACGGTAGTATTGCAACCTGGTGACCTCCAGCGAAAAAAGCACTGAAGAGGGCTTAGCTTATGGATGAAACAAAAAAGGATGAAACTTCATTGCTCATATTAACCTGTCATTCAGCTGCTGTCTGCGTACACCAGAAGTGTGAGCAAGCACATCATGAGAAGGCTTTGCAGGGCTGTTAGGAGGAAACACTTTGATATGCTATACAGGATATTGTGGAACTCAGTCACTGTACTACACACTATACTAACTTTCACACAATGACTGTGAACTGTTGCCACAACAATAAACCAAAATAACAAAGGACACCAAGGACAGATTTGATTTATAGTGGCCAGTGGGTCATTTCAACACTTCCGCCAGATCACTGTTTCTAGCCCCTCTCTTTCCACAATACCTTGAGAATATTTGAGCATATGCTGTCCACCTTACACCGGATTTTCCTGTTTTGTACTTTGGGGTCCATGCATTTTAAGAAATTGATTCAATGTAAATATCTTCTGATATTCTACAACTATGCCTCGAAATCAACATACAAAATTAACCAACATGTCTTAAGTGTAGAGCTCAGACAATATAAATAATAAAAAAAAAATTTAATTAAGATGAAGATTTGTTTTTAAATAGCAAGGTTGAAGTCAACCTGAAATGGTATTTGCGACTCAGTTTTCTCTCTGTAATGTGCATTATAAAAAAAAAAAACACACACACACACACACACACAAATGTATATATATATATATATATATATATATACATTTGTGTGTGTGTGTGATATGTTATATGACTATAAATATATAAATGCAAATACATGTAAATATTGTCTAAATAAATTACATGCAATAAATACATTTAAAGAAATCATGCATGCATCATGTATCACAAAATGTCTAGTAATGATGTAAAATGAAACACACACACACACACACACACACATATATATGTATATGTATTTTCTTCATTTTAAGTTATTGCAGACATTCTGTGATTCATGATTTATTTAAATTGAAATACAAATAGTAAATAATAAAGAAAAGGCATATAAATAAATTTTTTAAATCCTTTTCATCATCAAAAAAATAATAGTAAAGCCAGGAATCTGTATTTTGAAACTAAATGGGTTCGTTTTGATTTCATCTTTGCTTTAAGCATATAAATGCTCAGCACAGGTTATTCATCATGTTGCTGCAACTGTAACACCAGGCATGGGTTGCTATTTCACGTGGCCATAAATACCCAGTGGATGCTGACACTTGCCCACACAAGCTGAATTAAAGGCCAACTGGCCAAGCATAAATGTTTAATTCATCTCCTATCTAACAGCCCACATTAAAACCTCACAGTAGACAAAATATCGCCCAAAAAGGTCATGATGACCCATGCTTTATTCCAAAAAATGTACTAAAAAACATCTGACAAATGGTTTCTTATTCAGCTGCTGTCTTCCAGAGCCTGATCTGAGACAGATGCCCTGGCATAGACTCTAGTCGTGTGGAGCGGCCCGTGTGCCTCCGCAGCCAGCTCTATGTGCAGGGGAAGCAGAGCACAATGTAAAAGGAGAGGAGGGGCAGGAAGGAAGGAAATCCTGCTCACGCTGACACAAAAGCTGAAGGAACTCACCGGCCAGAGCCCCTTGTAGCCCCCTGTGCACTCACAAACATGACACACAAGACTGCACAGCAACGTAACGGGACTCGGATAGCTGTGAGTGTAAAGCTCATTGTAAAACATGTATGAAGTTCACTTTATATTCATTTTGTTACCCTGGTGGTCCCAGGGGGACTAAAACCAATTGCTTCCCAGAAGCAAAACAATGCAATAAAACAATTTTTGGGTGATAAGAGTTGAGTGAAAAATCCCAGAGGGCTATAAACGAAATCACCTCAGAAGAATGTAGATTTAACAGCAACCAAATGATGGAGGGCTTTCACAGGTGATAAGACGCTTCCAGCTCCATCACGGAAACAAACAACCGCAGGAGTCAGGACCCCAACAGCAGGAAGGTCACAATTCCTCCCCACCAGCGACAACTTCCTTGTTCTTAAGCACCATCATGTAAATTCAGACTAAATGCCGAACCTCACCTCTAAATTCCCTCAGGAGCACAAAAAGACTGTTCTCTTCCATGAATTGGACTGTCACTAGAATAGAAAAATGGCTGACACATTTTGCACTCACGCTGTGCATTTGGAATGAGGAGACCTGCCCAGAGCCTCGGGGAGCTGGTTAAACATACTGCTTAAAATCAGCTCAGGATAAGATAAAGGAAGGCCTCCGCTCGTTATAATGTTATAACGTCTGTCTGCGGAGCATGAGAACTTCTATGGCCTTACAGTGGAAAAAGAAAGCCAAACTCATTAGTAAGATTGGAATCTTAATGATCCTGAGAGTAGCAAGGGGAAAATGCAACTCTTTGTAAACAAAGTATTGGGACATAATGGATGGAACATATGCAGGAGGTGAAGGCTGTAAAGATTGGCAAGAGACAGGGATAGAAAGCGTGTTAAAGTGAGAAAGAAAGCAATGCTAGCTTCTGATTGGCTGAAAAGGGGCAAAGGTGACAGGGATGGCTGAGTCGACCATGTCTTCACTCAAACCCAACATGTAGGGAGTCATTTGTGTGCCTTTATTGTAACAGTTATCACTTTTCTTTTGGTTGAATTCCAAAAGCCTACTTAATGTCTCAAATACTTAAATAAGGATTAAGTGTTTTATCCTCTTATACCCCTTATCTTTTTGCCATCTTAATAACTTCAAGTCATTCAAATGGAAACAGACCAATATAAAAAGCATCTGTCATTCATCTGTGATTGATTGATGGCCACACCCTTTGAGCTTAGTTTCTTTCTTAATTTGCTTAAGTAAACCTTCAGCAAAACACACTGATGTGTTCGCAAAAAGTTTTGCATGCAAAACCGGAAAACGTTTTGGGACCATAAAGTGGAAAACATTTCTTCATGATCAAAAGGTTTTGAGGGTTAAACAAAAGTGTTAAATAAACATTTTATTTTTTATCAAAACAAACAGTCAATTGAATTTTGAGAGCAAATGTTTCAAACTAACATCAAACAAGAGTCAAAAACAAACTAAGTACAGCTAATGGTGGGTTTGTTTGCATTTTTTTAAAGGGGGGGGGGGGGGGGCTTAAACATGAACCTTAAACATGAACCAATAGCCTAGGTTTAAGTGAGAACAATTAACCTCAATTTCTTCACTTCAACAGAGTCATTCCAAGAATGTTTTTTCCAATCTTTAAAACAATTTGTAAGTTGATCGTCATCCATTCTAGTTCCGCTAAATATGTTTACCAGTGGGAATTAAGTGAGGAGGGCATGATGATCAAGCCCCCATGTTTCCAGAGCAACAGATGGATAAACCAGGATGCCAAGAGGAAGAAGTTGAGGATGGAGAACTATGACCCTGAGGGATGGGGTTGCAGGGTTCACTGCCTGGCTGGGAAAAGATTTAAACCCCCTCCCCAGTCAGTGCTGGTCATGTGACACCAACAAATCAACAGGCCTCAGACTGACTGTAAATAAACAGAACGAGAGAAAAAGGACAACAGAGCAATTTAAGCATACTAATGGATTGTCTAAGAAAAGAATCACGACTCAAAATGCATGAGAAACCAAAGATTATTAGGCTATATGTGAAGACATTTTTTAAGATAATGTGAATAATCTTAAACCTTCTGAGTGATCGAATGCATCTCATATGTGTTTTACAGGTCATTTATACTTGGGTTACTTTTCAGACCTGGAAAAGACTATTTGTAAATAAATACTTAAATAGGCATTGGTTTAATTATTTAAGCCACCCCTGTGTTTAATTTGTGTTTGTGGGAAAGCTGCTCCTATTTTTGTTCTAATGAGTCAAACAGTAGGAATCCTACATTGTCAAGTAACTTTGAAAACTGTACCACATCATCTTCAAACAAATTTTTAAATAGACCAAAAAATGTCTAAGGGGACTTTTAAAACTCGTGTTTACCCCAAAAGCAAAATAAAAGTAATTGCAGTTTGTGGTGCAAAATCCCTTTTTGAAGTTTTATTATTAAGCATTAAAAAAGTACATTGGGTGGTCAATTCCTCCAAACCCACAGGGTATTGCGAAAGAAAAAGCCTGCAGAGGGATCACTTAATCCAGAGCTAAGACTCCAGAGAACACATTATGCTGTTCTTCTCCTGAAGTAGGACATGAAAGCTTTCACCCTGTTTTGCTCTTGTTGGATTCACTCTACTGATGAACACTCCTACTGGTCAGTTGTACTTCTTATTTGCTTGAGTGACCCATATTATACGCTCAAGGGCATATATAGTAAGAGCATAGCAATAAATGTCCTCAGTGAAGCACTTGTTACAGAGGATCATCATTCTTAGCCTCCAGTTAACAAATATAAACATGATTATCTGAAACCTCAGATCTATATCAAGCTGTTACGTAAGCCATTCTAGGGATATCTCAGAAAAGACCTTTTAAGAGACTTCCTCCGTCTCATGTGAATAGCCAGACACTGTTCTTGGCTCATCTGATAGCCAGAAACAACTGCGTAGCATGCCAAGTAAATGTCAGTTAGCGCATCTGGTATTTTACACTGAATACCATCTCAACTTTAAAGAACAATACATCTCCAAGAACAAACTAACCAACCGTGAGTGGGCTAAAGTGATCCGATGTTGCCAACTCTCCCCTGGATTCAAACAAGACAACTTATCCGCCATTGTTTCCTAATTTCTTTTAACCTCTCCGGAATTCCTCCACCAGGAAATGTACTTTAAAACAGAGGGCAAAGAGCCCTGGCTCTCGCGTCACAGTCCGCATCTCCTGGCAATACCTCCAGGCCGGTTCCACCGGGGAGCCATATTGTCTGGAACCAACCTCTTCATCTAATTCTCACAAACACAAAATGCCCTCTGTTCAGCATGGCACCGGTCCTCTGGGCCCTCTGGGGCATGAAACACCACCCCCAACAGCCATTGTCCTCATCCGAGGGCCTGTTGTTATCATCTAACTTCAATTCTGCACAGGCTTCCTTTAGCCCCCCAAACACTGCCCTTTTTTTTTTTTTGGTCTAGACATTGAGGAATTCTTGTTGGGCATTACTGTGCAAGTTGATCGGTTAAAAGCAATCAGTCATAGACCTGCAGTGACACCCATGGAGGCTTTGATCCTTAAGAGCATGTGGGTGATATTTCCCAGAGACTTAAATTGATAAAGTTCCCTTTTTGACCTCCTAATCGCACTCGGGTGTACAACGGCATGCTTTAATCATCAAAAGAAGGACTTTTTCACCTCTGTTAGAATGAAGAAATCATGTTTAGCACTGGCAATAAAACAAACTGAAATGTTTGGCTGGAACGGTAAACCAATTGGGAATAATCTGAATAAACTGGCACTGTTAAATCAAAGTGTCTGAGGTTGCAAATCAGTTCAAAAACAGGCCAATTACAACATGGCAGCAAGTCTCAAAACATTTCATTAGACTCTTTTCCAAAGTCACTGAAAGTCCTGAATACATTGGAAAAAAAACGTCTTTTAGTGCAATTGATAATCGACAGATGAGTGATCCAAATGTGGTCAGTGATCTGGCCTGGTTTGTAAAATAGTTATCATATTCTGGAGGTCCCTCTCCCAAATATGATCTCCACGGGCTAATGATTTATTTAATTGGACCAAAATGGTCTGAACAGAGTGATTTTGTTTTGTTTGAATCTGTTTGGGAAGAATGGAGAATGTGAGCTTGTGTGTGAAGAGTGGGAAACATGGGTCATTGCTACTTGACAATCACAACATGGATATCCATCACAAGGTTGTATCATCTGGTGATCATTTCAGACTTTATAAAATCCAATATCATGCTCTCTTCGCTCCCTCCTGAATTTAAATCTAGCTTCAAACTTTAAACATGAGTAAGCGGTTAGCCATTAATTTAAATTATCTTTTGCTTATGTGCCTGAAATATTCTGCATTACGCAAACAAAAAAAAAAACAAAAATCATTTCCCTTCCTTCAAGTCTTCAATTCCCCTATCGGACCAAAGGGCTTACGGTTTTCCGTTCCTCCAGTAGAGGAAGAAATGATATTAGTTGGTACAGTCCCACAGTGTACCAGTCTGAGGTTTTCACTTTCAGTCCACCTGCTTTGCCTCAGTTCTTGGCTCAGACTCAAAAGCATTTACCTATTCTGGTCACTGAGCCAGAGCAAATCATGGACAGATGCATCCCTGCTAGAGACATCCAATACAGAGATTATAATCATGCATAATGTTTAGATAATTTTATGCTGTTTAAAATAAAATCTTTCAATTTTATTGTAATATTCATTTGCAAGTTTCAGTGAATACCTGAGGTATAGAGGCTTCTACTCAAGCCTTCTCAGAAAAATGACCACAATCCAATCTCATGTTGAAATTTAATAATAATGTCTCAGATACCTGCAGTCAAATCTAAGAGAAGTCAGTGCTGCCCATATATGTGCTGATTTTAGGAGAAACATCTGAGGTGAAACTGATAAGCTATGTACAAATAAGCCATGAGCTATAAAACCTTTGACCAATGAACTTTTTCTCTGTGTCCAAACATTGACTGCATTCTTAGGGTCAACAGGAACTGAAGAGAAGCACTTCAGTGCAGAAAAAAAGCAAGAAGCACACATTAAATTGAGACAGATTACTCTGTGCTTTTTCTTCTTAGATAGAGCTACAAGCCAGAGCTTTCAAAGGGATTGACACGGTCTGGGTTTTGAGGTTCACCACAAGACCTCTGATGCTGCTCATTCACCCCAAGCATGCTAAACAGACACGTTCAGTGCAGCCCGTTTCTGCAAACCAGCGACCCGACAACAAAATAAAACGCGCCCAATGAGGATGCAAATGATTTCCAAGCCAAAATTGGACCACTGATTCAAGTGAATGAATAAAAAAACACATATTCTTGCTAATTAGCATTCACATGTCTAATAAGCGAATTAACTGTTTCAACAGCGATAAAAGTTATTTCACACCGAGCCAAAAAAAACTATAACTAACGTTATAACTATAGCAACAGTTCGCCATTAGCACGCTCTCTAGTTTCCATATCACCAAAGTTCATTTCTTTGTTTAAAAGTCTTTCAGATAACTGGCGTTATTCAACATTTGTTTCCATCAATGAAATAAGCGGTCTACTGTAAGTGCACAAAGTTCATAACGTTCATCACACCGTTCAGCAAGAACTCACTGACTCTTCTAGAATCAAGATGATGTGCGCGCTAACCGGAGCTTTCCAGTCGGTTGTCCGAAAACACGGGCAATGATTCTTTATCTGCATTCAGAAATTGAATTACCCAAAGATGAAAAGAAATACCCAAGTCGCACTTACCGAGAGAAACTCCAGCGTCCCAACATAATCCCGTTCGGTCTTCAAAAGTTCGTTTAAAACACAAACTCGCAAACGGAGCTGTTTCTCTAAATCTTTCCCACTTTCGGCTCGGTGTTCGGCTTTGCTCTCCTCAGTCATTTCGACAGTCGTCTTAAGAGTCTTCAAAGTTGCAAGAGGAGAAGTTTAAACGAATTGACGCCGGCTGGAGGCTTGAAACATGATGGAAAAGCAGCGGACGAATTCACCAGAACAAATGAACGCAATTTAAAAAAACAATCTACGAATCGGCTGCATTCAGAAGCAACATCAAAGTTCAGCACTACTCTACACGCCTGAGAAAAGTGTAGGCTAGTAATGGCTTTTGGACATCAATCAAAAACTTTGCTCCATGTGACTCCCAAGACCTTCATCCTAAATCCAGCCTCCCTCCTGCATGAAAAGGACAGGAAATAAATGGCTGGGAATTCGTGCCAGCACAGTGGGGAAATGTTGATGGCATTGGGGGTAATTACAATGCAAGCCTTATTAGTTACATTACTTTGAAAAGCTGCTGGCATTAAAGAGAAGAGTTACGTTAGTTATGTAACAACATTTAATGATGTAATGATATGGGGGGAAAGTTTTAAAATTCTCCATTTCATCTGAAATACTAAAGTGAGAAACATGTGTTCATAGAATGTGTTTTAACACAATGTTTTTAAAATATAAATTGAGCTTTTACAGCTAATCAGTTCTTTTTACTTTAACATAAGCCATTAAAGTGTCTCACATGGCATGTCTCGATGAATCCATCTTACACTTTCCCTGAAATTATTAAAGTGTTAGAAAGAGTGAAGAAGTTGAAAAGAAAAATCAGACATTACACAATTTGTTCCCATTTGGGAAGACTAAAATGTATGTTACACTAAAATGATTTTACAGTGGTGATTATTGTGGTGTGTGGAAAATTATGAAATTTACTTGCAACTTCTGAGTGAAAATTATTTCAACACAGTTTATTTCACTGAAGGAAACAACTACTCCCGTAATTTTCTTGTTATTTAATGCAAGAAAACCCAAACCATTATAAGCATTATATATTATGTAATTGGTTATAACTAAGTTTAAAACAGTATTCAATATTGCTGAGACAACCTACCACTCAAAACTTTATATAAGTGAAATCAGGTAGAAATCTCTTTAAAATAACAAGTGCAGGTTTTTGCAGTGTGCTTGTGCTGTTTACATACTGAACTTATGATAGGGTTTCCCTGCCAAACATATTTTACTTATCTTTATAGCTGTCTCATAGCTGATGATATTTGACTCTCAAGCAAGGAGGTCTCTGAAATGTATTCTCAGCACCAGTCTGCTTACTTTCCTCTGCGGACCGAGTGTTTGCCCTGTGCAGTGTCTGCCAAATTGAAATAGCTCAATAAAATGTGATCAGCCGAGCCAAATATTTAATATTGCCCAGTTATTGACTCGCTGAGCACAGTATCCTCTGGAGGAGCTCCGCTGTGGTCAAATTAGAGACCATCTAGTAGCCTGGGTTAAAACGTTATAACGTGAACAGAGACTATGAAGACCTGAGTGAGTGAGTAAGAGGATGCGACGCTGCTTTATTGCTATCAGACGCTGCCCTCTAGTGTTAGACAGTTGAAATAATGTTACATTGTCATTGTCGTTTAGGGACACAATATTTGTGTAAAAATGTGGGCTTATTCTGACTTGTACATATTAAAATATATAAAACTGGCAAAATAATAATTTTTTTTTTTTTTAAATTACAACCAATTAATGTTTGGGGTAAAAGTAATTTATTATACTTTTAATGTGTCATAAATTGACTTTTTTTGTAAATATGCCTGACAAGATTGTTACAGTGGGAATGTCAATGTCAATGATCATTATTTTTGGCTCAGAAAAACTAAAACAAAATTGTAATTAATTTAAACAGGAACTTTTTTTATTATTTTGGGGAACAACAACAACAATTGAAAGCAGTATTTATATATAAATATCTATACTTTTTTCTGTTCTTTGACCCATATATATATATATATATATATATATATATATTTATTTTATATATTTTTTTTTAAGAGATGCAAAAATAGGTTAATTTCATTCCCATTAAAGTGGGACATAAACATTTTAAAAGAAAATTTCAGATGGCACTTTGAGGCTTTTGCATCTGAACTCAGGCTGGCACTCTTTATACATAAACACACACACACACACATATACATTTGGTGTTCCCGTCAAACCCTGTTGCCCAGGGACGTGCACAGGGGGGTTGCTCAGGTTGCCCTGGCAACTGCCCATATGCCCTTTTCGACTCACGTTGCCCTTC
>JAUCMS010000052.1:13364275-13386768 GCA_032357445.1 Enteromius radiatus | reverse complement strand
TTAGCGTAAAGTGTTAGAAAAAATAAAAGTTCGATGGTGTGCACCACTTGGAGAATAAAGACCTTTAGCCACGCCCCTACCTTTAGACATGCCCATTGCTCCGGTCTGCAGTTATCCCTACTTGTTTCCAAAGCGCCACCTAGTAGCAAAAAACGGATTAGCATTTTCATCAGACCAACGCGAAAAGACCAAGTGGGCGGGCAATATGCTAATATTGCATATTGACGTCAACATAAAATGGCTTGGGGTTCGTTTAAAACGACTCGTTTCAAAGATTCAGAGTCGACTCTTTCTTTTGAGACACAATAACTTGCACTTTCAGATTTAAAACTTTGCAGGATGTTTTTACTCACTTTTATTTACTGCATGAAAGCTCATCTTTAATAATCCCAAAATTAAGTCTCTTTAGTCATTTGCATTATCCTGGTGACCAAAGCAACAGCACAATAGAATAAAATGAGAATAAAATATGTTATAATAGAGGGTCCAAACATGTAACTTTCCTATATAGAGCCAAATCTTGTGGTGTCTTTTCCTCAGCTCAGGTTTTTTTATCTGCTTTCATCTTCTGAGGTTCAGCAGCAGATAATGACAGAAGATCTATCTCCACTAGAGCGGGAAGATCAGTAGGAGTGGGAGGGATGGCTCTCTAGAAAGTAAATTGTCTTTGCCCTCCACAGGTAATTTTATGCTGGTTTTGTCTTTCTGATCCATTTTCTTCTCAAACCAGCTCTCTCTCTCTCTCTCTCTTTCCAGCTTAATGGGACACAGATCTTGAGTGAGAAATGTGCAGCTCTATAACAAAGCCCAATCTCCCATAAATCAGCAGCCTGGGATGACAACTCTGTTCCTCACAACTATGATATCACCCTATTGTGGCTGTTTGAAGATGATACAAATGTGTTTTCATTTGATTTTCGCTCGCGGCTTTCACGGTTTTTCAGAGACAGTGACCTTTTAGCATTTTTTAGCACCAGGGATTCACTTGCTGGTTTCTATTACATAATGACTTCACACAAGTTTCCCTTAGATTGAGATATATGGTGTTCAATAAAAGAATGAATAGATTTTAATAGTCTGTGGAACATGTGCATTCCAAAAGTGAAGGGACCAGCAAAAAAGTCAGGCAATAAAAAGAGTATTCGGTGAATGGGATTGGATGTAGTAGTAACAATACACTTGAAATGAATTGGTTATCTTTTTGAAATGCCAAAAACAAATGATATTCGTCCCATAAACAGTTATGATAATATCCATATGCACTAAAATACTTTTTAATTCACTGCACAACCAGTCTAAATCAGTCTAAACCAATCAGAGGCTTCAACAAACCACCTTCAGTCTATAACCGCAAACCTTATTTATTTATTTATTTATTTAAACGTCTCTGGTCCTCCACAAACCATGAACACGATCTGCTTTCGTTAGCAACCAAGTCATGAATATGCTTCTGTATTCCAACCTGTCCATATTCCTCAAAAACACGTCAGAGCTGTTTTTCTTGAGCGCAAATCTCAACCACTGGTCAGAAACATGATTCTGTTGGGCAGCCCATGTGGGAAGCTGGTAAACGACTATTTTTGTTATTGCTGAACGCAGGAGTTTCATGATTCTTTTCAGTGGGCTGGCTAATTGTATTCAAGCTATATTGAGGATGAAAATTATGGTGGACATCAGCAAGAAAGCGAAAGCCAAGTGTGAAATTCAAGTCACCGTTAAATGCTAATTGCCTCCTTGAACTTAGTTATAAGCTAGCGTGCAGCACAAGAATGATCAAATATTCATTTTAAGTTTCATTAAATATTTTTGCAAAGGAATTCTCCACCAAGGTCTTCGTTTTCCACATCGGAGCAGCTTTTCCAGGATCAGCTTTCCTGTCAGTGCCTGTCTGAGGGTAATTTGTTGCACGGTAATTGGGTGTAAAACAGGTGGCGGAGTGTTGACACAGGGGGAAGCATTTGAAAAATGTGCTGCTGCCATGCAATTACAAAGCCCTGCTGGTTCAAGACCTTTAACCGCACTACAGACTGATAAATACAGAATCAAACGGAGGAATGCTGTAGCTACAATTAACGGGAGTCACCAAGAGCTGGAGGGTGATACTCCAAACAAATGCCAGTTGCTACCTATTAAAAGCCATCTCTGGGATGATAGGATGACTGAAGGAAGAATTAAATGAAAGAATAAAGACATCGGTCAGACTTTGATCTGCACTTATAACCATTCAACCAGGCTCCTTCACTGGCAGCGAAAGCGCATGCTATTTTCGTCTAGTTGGGGGAAAGATGACCAGTGCCTTATTTATTTATTTAGTTAGTTATCTTAAAAAAACACACACACACAGACTGAAGCACTGATCTATAAGCCATATACAGTTCCATGCCATCACCAGCTAACCAAATATATTCTAAGAACCTTTTGCTAAGTCAACATTACAGTATGTTATGAAAATGTTATTTCCAAATGTTCATCCACTTTTATAAATGTTTCACTTGCTGTATACACATATTAAGGGAACTACCCATTTTAGAATTTTGCAAATGAAAAAAAAAAATTCTTAACTCAAATAAGTAATTATTATAGTATTAGACAAACCTGCACCTGCAAACGTTAGACAAACGTCCTCCAAATTGCAGAAATATATTCTCTGTGCTAATGTTTTGAGCATATTTAAAGTCCACATAACGAATTCTAGTATATAACACATTCTGAAAGAACCTGCCAGAAAGTAAGCCAAAGTTCTGAAAACGTTCCCTGTCAGTTGGTTAACCAAAAGTACAGCCTAGCCTATCTTAGACAATGCTCTTTGTTTATTTCTTTATTTTGGCAGGCAAAAAATATGTTTAGGCCTAGGCTACTGTAAAATCATGCACCTAACGCTCTAACATCGACCCTGGATATATCATATAGCAATGTATGTTTCATAGTAGGCGAACAATAAACATTCAGAACCAGCTAGCAAAGTTTTTTCTCCAGAAAGGTTATGACGTATATGTATCTAATTGTTCATTTTATGTATTTATTTAAATATATTTGGTAGTGTGCACCATTCACTCTAAATATTTTGACATCATCAAAGGCATCAAACTAAGGCTGCGGGCAGCCGTGACGAGGCACAATTCCGCGCTTAATAAACTTGAGCACTTCCACTGATCTCACTCCAAACAGGGATTCGGTTCCCAACCCCTCTGACACCCCGCATCACGTGACCGCACTTCCATAAACACTTTAAAAAGACTCGGGATAGCACCAGAATTCCCACATAAATGAGTTCACACCTCTACCTCAAGAAATCGTCCCAGGAGCGGACACCCAAAGCAGAAAAGTCTCACAGTTCCTTCCTCTGGGATGATTTCCATTCAGCATCCATACGCACCGCGCAGCCTCTGATTAACAGCTCCGTTTTTATTTATATAGGCTAATAACCTAATATGGCATTCACAGACTTGTTGAGTAGTGTTTTACTCGGATGTGTAATCGTTTTCAGCACCGTGCTCTATGCTGTCGACTCTCACCTCTACAACAACCGCTACTTTGGGTAAGTGTTTCATTCATTCAAAGTTTTTGAAACAAACTTAGAGTTGTAGTAGTGAGCGCGGAGCGATGTCCGACTCGCGAACGAATCGTTCAGTTGAACGTTCTTGAATTTGTACTACAACACATATATAGCCTGCTCTACACAACATCAAATGCATAGTGTTAAATAGGGTTTTTAACCAGGTGAATATAAAAAACTTGTTAAAAGCGCACGCGGAATTGATAAAGTTTGTTCATTCAAAAAGAGAACCGTCTGAATGAACCGATTAATTCAAATGATTCTCGCTTCTCATTTAGTCAGTATCCAAGGCGCAGGAAGGGGGGAAGTTTGAAAAATTTGTTTTGAAGCAGTGAAGTGCACTCTGCGCCTCCACAGTTAAAGACTAGAGATCTGTCGGTCTCTTCTTATGTCAACAGCGGCTTTATAAAACAAAGCGGTTTCTGCGGGCCAAGATTTTTTCCATTGCTAAGACTGAAAAGCACTCCTTGGTGACACCGTAAATACGCAGTTGACAGGTATAAGCACGAAGTTCAAAGGGCTTGATCATAATGGACGCTGATTGACACTTTGGCAAACATTCTATAAGACTAAGTGTGATCTTTTGATTGTATTTTATGTATAGATTGTCAGTTGGTTGATGAAATGACAATCAGAAACCAGACAGGTTTTTTTTCCTGCCTGTACTCTATGCTTATGGATCTCTTATTAGCCGTGTGGTTCAAAAGATGCCTATTTTACTTTATTTTGTTTCTATACAGAAACCTAATTTCATAAATAAGCTGTTATAACAATTTTAGGCAGTCGTTTCCGTAGCCTTTATGAATTATTCAGGGCACAGAGGCTTAAAAGAGCAAAACAATTCACAAAGAGGTGAAAACGCTTGTTTTCAGCTTGTCAGGGAGCAATATAAATGCTAACTCAGTCAGAGAGAACTGGGGAAGCGCAGACCTGTCAGAACATAAAGGGAAAGGGTGTAATGAAAAGGACACTTCCTCCCCGCGGTCTTCTGAGATATCACAGATATCACAATCTGAGCGATGTTAACAACATAGTGCATTCTATAATGTGATGTTTTGGCTTCTCTGATATTTTAGAGAGGGATGTTGCCTGACACTTCATTACAACCAATGAAAAATCTCCAGTGATGTGAGATTGGGAATGGTGCTGCTGCTTATCATAAGAATAGCTCTGAAGCATCCAAGTTATTTATGGCTCATAATAAACCTCATTTTCTCTGTAGATTTACTAGTATGTTGTTGGACTTCCTCCCTTTGATCAAAGAGACATTCAAAGACCGGCATTTATTTTATATATAAATTCAGTTATCAGTTAGCATTCTTAAAGGGGAAGGTGCTATAAATTCCTGTCCTGTATAGGGTCAGTCGTTGGGTTTTTTCTGCATTCTATCAGATGGTTGCTTTACATGGGGCTATAAAACGCACAAATCAACACCTTTTCACGTATGTGAGGGTGTGAAGAAGCCCCTACATCAGCCTAAGAGGCATAACATCATTCCTCACACATTCACACACTAACCTAAACACCAAACTTTGTCCTTGTGTGTGATTGAATCGCCAGCTGACATCAGACAACGAATGTCCAGGATGTATCTCCAATCCAGTACAATATCATATCAGGGTTGAAGTCAGGAAATAGGAATAATAGGAATTACTCGATAACAGACGAAAAGGGCCACAAGAAGTCCACTATATCAAAACAAATGAGAGCATGCATTAGCTTTGCACCCTGCAGCTGAGGAGGAGTTTATTATTTATTTTAAGCATAAGCAGATATTGCATGACACCACACAATAAAGATTCAGTGGGAAATACCATCCAAGACATAAAATACCGCACACAAAGATGTTTCAGGTGTGGCGTCAAGCACAATTTCGTCTGCTTATGCCATTAGTGTGAGATGACGTCCTTAATGATGAACTGAGACCAGTTTTGTGGCTTCCTTGTGTAATGATAGAGCTGGCATAGAGCTGCTCGCACAATTACACCACAAAAAAGAAGAATGTAACCCGGAGCGGCAGCGTCACTCAAAGCCTAAAAATAGCAGATTGCTTTTAGTGATGTAATGAGGTCATCTTTGGTGTGTTTTGAACCGTTTCAGAGAAAACAACCCTCAGAGAAGCGCCTTTATGTGTCAGCTAGCTCAATAAAACTGTCTGCTGGCTCCGCCGCTCTTGGAAATATTAGCATTAATCACTGGTACTATTGCTCATACTTAGCGTTGAATCCTAGTATTAAACTTCTGCACACATGAATTGAACCTCAAATCATGCAGCTCGTTGAGAAGAGGTGCTTGAACAGACTTTGCGTGGTAGAAAATATAACATGGAAAAAGAATAAAAATGATGACCGATTTTCTTCAATATGCATAATTTTCCATATTTAACATTTCATCTTAAGTATGGTTTCTGCAGTGTGGTTGTTTGTACTGTAAAAATGTTGTATATCAGTATTTTAAAAATCTGTGGTTATTATATACACTATTGTTCAAAAAGTTTGGGTCCTTTAAGATTTTTAATGCTTTTGAAAGTCTTTTATGCTCACCAAGACTGCACAGTTTGGTCAAAAATACAGTAAAACAGTAATATTGTGGAATATTTGTTACAGTTTTAATATATTTTAAAATGTAATTTATTTCTGTGATGGCCAAGGTTTTAAAAGGCATTACTCCAGTTTTTAGTGTCACATGATTCTTCAGAAATGATTTGAACGGCTGCTTAAGAAACATGCCTTATTATTAATGTTGAAAACAGCTGTGCTGCTTAATTTTTTTGTGGAAACGCCCTTTTTTAAGGATTAATAAAAAAAAAAACAAAAGAGGAGCATTTATTTAAAATAGAATATAAATGATTTTACTGTCATCTTATTTAATTTAACCTTGCTGAATAAATGTATTAAGTTCTTTTAAAAATACTGACCCCAGTATAATGTATAAATATACAAAAAATGTACTGTCCATGTATTTTGATTTGATTCCTGTGCCAGTGTAGAATTTTCAAAACTGCAATGCTTTATCTCCGCAGTGATCAAGTGTTGAGAATAATCCCCAGCAGCGATGCAGAGGTTCAAGCAGTCAAACAGCTTTTCCAAAACTTGACGGTGAGCACTTTTTTTTTTTAAAGTTTATCACAGTGCTACAGCCTTTATCTTTTTCTGCTCCATCACTGTGTCATTCTCAGCAGCAGTGATGCATGAACATCCTCAACTTCCTATAAGAGTCAGGCAAGAGTTCCTCAGAAACGATACCATTATTTCCTGCAGAAAAAAACTCTTCTGAACTTAACTGTCTACAACACAACAGATACAGGCGGCTATGGAAAAAAAACTTTAATTGCTGAGTTCTGGTGAGCAGAAACTACAACATATGTTTAATTTTCCAATAGCAAATTAGAAGAGAGTTATTACAGTGGTCAGAAGATGTCAAATTTACTCCTCACCACAGGTTTAAACACTCACAGAGGAGCGTTAACCACTTTTCTGTAACTGAATGTCAGTCTAAGAAAACACTAACTATAGTGCTATACATGTACTAGATTTAACGTCTGTGAAAAAGTTCTATAGCCATTCACTTCCTCAAGGTGTGGCTAGTTAGCATAGTCCTGCTAAACTCACCATTGACAAATTAACTGTGTGTTCTCAACATTTGTGCTTTGTGCAAGCAACATAAACATCACAAAGGTTTCATTATATTACAGTAGTTGTTTTTCCAGTGACAGCCTTTTTTGTTTGTGAAATGGCCTTGTTCCTCTGCCTACTGCCTTTGATGTCACTGCTCAGGAGCATCTCTAGTGAAAGGCTTGAGGAGACTTGGGTCATTTGATTGTTTCGGCTGTATTTTCTCAAAGTGACATCATCCCGTTCACAGGCAACATGAAACGGAAACAAGACAAATAGACATTTAAGTAAAAACACATGCACCTCAGATGATTGAAAACGATATGGCCATTTGAAGAAAATAGGTTTATAGCCTCTGAATAAAAACATGCCATCGGCCAATGAAATTTGAGCACTTATTAGACAAGGTTAACGGAGGTCGATCGGAATAAAACTCGATGGGCATGTTCGACTCATGGCCCTAAAGCTCTGTAGGAATTTTGAAAGAAATCAGCCACTAGTTGGCGCTAACAAGTTTTTTTTGCTTTCACACATCCACACGATATGGATATAATTTGATAGATCTCCTCATATTGCACAACTTTGCCTCAAGAACCATTGCTGTCAATCAAACCGTTCATTAATTATTCATAAAAATGTTAAAAACCTACTTTGTTTTATAACTAATCTCAGGTTTGTCGCTCAATCTGGATCAAACCAATACAGAACAATTTTCTGGACTCTCTAGATTAATAATTATCAAAAAAAAAGCTTTAATTTTGTACTTTGGTTAGCTAAAACAGGGTCATTTAAAAAGGGCCATGGCCACCAGAGGCGAACCAAGGTGAAGTGGGGGCCCCAGGCAAAATGAATAGAGGAGGCCCTTCTAAAAGATTATTTCGTTAATTTAACGAGATAACAGATAACTTTGTTACCTAAATATACATTTATACAACATAAAAAAAGTGCTGCTGTGCCAGTTTGAAAACCGCGGCTGACGCATCACAAAGAAAAAGCAAACACATCCAGTGTAACATGAGAGGGAGCCCTCCAGGGGGGATGCGGATATATTGCTCCGTGTTGCGTGTATGTTTTTAATAATGACATTTCAGGTTGTTCAAATGGTCAGCTGTCGGGGCCCCCTAAAAATGCGGGGCCCCAGGCAATTGCCCGTCTTGAACGCCCTATTGCTACGCTTTTGAAGGCCACATATACTCAAAAGCCTACCAACTTTATGAAACATGGTTAAAAGTTGTTTAAAAGAGTCTTAGCAAGCATGCAAAGTTTCATAGAGCTCAGACTATAGGTAACGCTATACCCATTAAAAAGGACCTTAAATCCCTCATACATTCACTTATAGACTATATATTCATATAATATCATAATTCTCCTCATTCTGAACAACTTTGCCTCAGGGATTAATTATGTCAATCAATCATAATAGCTATAACACTTAAACCAGCGGTTCCCAATCAACAACCCAGCCCAATATCATACTTTTATACAGTATAATTATTTTCACAGTATAAATGGGTCTTTATAAGTGAAAACATATATATCTGCATACTTCAATTTCAATCAGCTGTCAAGTTCCCATCCATTACAAGCAATATACTCTCAACACATTTAACCATATTTAATCTTTTCCAATGATTTTCCCCTCAATGATCACTATAACTAACATTTCTAATGTTTGTATAATGAGGTGTTTTCTTTTTTAGTCACCTGCTTTATTGACAAAACACGTTTATCATCTCAATCATGCTTTCTTTGTGCATGCAAAATCTGAACACAGCAGTCACACACCATCAAAACAAACGTGTCAAATCTGCTTCAAATGCCAGGTTTGTGAGCATCTTTTAGGAATGCAGCACAACTTTGAGGTTTTCTGCATGGAGAGCTGTTTTATGACTGATCTCCCTGCTTTTAAACCAGTTTCACAAATTAAAGGGTTGTATGTAACACAAAGCATATAATTGCAATATAAATCAGAACTGTGTTCAGTGCACCGTTTCAGGTCAAGAAATAAGATCTAGGAAATACTGCCTGTGATCTGCTCTGTTTCTGGTGTTAAGATTTGAATAGTTCTATTCTTTGTGTCTTATTAAACGGGCCTGTTGTTGTAGCCAAAGTCAACAGCGTAGTGACTTGGCAGGCATACAAAGGAGGCTGATGATGCAAATCTGAGGTTATGCTTCAGGGACTGGTATCTGGGCTGCTATAAAGGCTCAGGCATATGCTGGTAATCTAAAGTGGTTTTGTGGATCCACACACAGAAATAGATAATTTCAGTCAAACGCTGTGATCATTGTGGCTCACTGAAGCTCTGTTTCAAGCTGTCTGTGAATGGGCTGAGTCAGCAGGTCTCTGATCTACAGATCGTACAGCACTGGGAAAAGCTTTATCTGTAATCTCAACTCTGGTTCAAAGATCTTACAACGTGCGATAAACTGCTTGAATTTCAAGGACCTGATTTCTTTGCAAAGATTGTTTTATCTGTTAATTTAATTTTAAATTTAATATGTGCCGTAGACATATTAACCATGAACAAATGTATTTATTTTGCTTTTTGGCTATGCAACATTCTGAAAATTAAACCAATTATAAAACCATCATAGACAGACTTAGCATAAGCCAGGATTAGGCTGTAGTTATAGGACATTTAAGTCATTTTTTATAAACAAAAGGAGTCATCCAGTTTTCTTTTAATTTAATAAAATAATTAATCCATGCTCAAATGCATGTCGGTGTGGCGTCACACCGACAGAGGCCACTCCCACAATTTTTGATTGACAGCAGCGTGTCACACAGACTGAACTGGTGTCTTACCTCAGTCCCGCCCTGAGTGAGCCGTCATCAGACCGAGATGCAGAGACAAGCGAGACTCCTAAGCGATTGAGGTGTTTTGTTGTGGAACGTATTAATGAACATATAGTAGTGATTTACCGCCGACATCTGAGTGACTGAAGACGCGGAAGATTAACGTTACGTTTGGTTCTGAAGGGAAACATGCCCTTGATCAACCGAAATGCGTTTATGTTCGCACAAATCATTCATGATCCATCCTCACCTACAGAAGCAGTGAGTATAATGTTTTTTAATGAATCTTTCCTAATAATGTACTAATTAGCAAGTTTCACTATGAATACGGCTAAAAAAAGATCCTCCTAGAGTGCCTTGGAAAAGAGGGGTGGGGTCAGCGGAGCTCGTGAAGATTTAAAGGGGAAGTACACAGAATAGAGTGATTTTAAAAAATCTTTGAGAAATTTTAAAACAAACTATATTATAAACTTTCCATTAAGACCCTAAATAATCATATTAACATATTGGCAGTTTATTAGTACTTTTCCCATAATTCTGCATGACCAATCCTACCAATACTTAAACTTAACAACTACTAACTATTAATGAGCAGCAAATTTGGAGTTTATTAAGGCAAATAGTTTGTTGAGGGTGAGAATTGGACCTTAAAATTAGAAGACCTTAGAATTTAATTTGCTTTATCTGCTTTGCAATTTTAGCTGTGGACCTTCATGCTTTGTTTTCTAATGAAAATTAATAAATAAATAAAAAGAAATGCACATTTTTGTGCAAATCAAATCATACAAAGTATTCTAATGAGAAAATTGCAAAACCATATGGCTTTCTTTATTCTGTGCAAATTCAGATGTTTCCTACTTCTCAGGTGTTTTCCCCAGACAAAATAAACCAGTATAATCTCTAAACCAAAAGAGATGTGAACTAATCTCTCAAAAATTTCTCAAATTTGTCCCAGATCAGTTTTTTTTTTTTAATGGATTCATTAATTTAATAGCAATTTTTACAGCACATTGACCCTCTTAAATTCCCTTTAATCAGATTTCACTCCCATTTTTGCATGTTCAGTATTCATTGTATCATGATCAGTTATAACACACATGAAAACCAATGGCATCAAACCTGGCCTGCCAAAAAACTGAGATATTTCTGTGCAGAAGGAAATTCATACATGTTTGGGTGGGTAAATGATGACAGATTTTTCATTTGAGCATAAGAACAACATTCCTGCTTGATTGACTTGATAGAATGATATTCTGCAGGTGGACCTTTGGAAGCCCAACAGTGCATTTATGATTCAAGAGAACAACTCAGTAGACGTTCATGTGGGACAGAACAAGACGCAATGGCTAAGAAGATGTCTTCGCCAAGCACACATCCACTATGAGTGAGTCTCCTCTTCCTCTCTTGGGACTTATATTAGACTCGTTTTCTACACGTGCCGAAGGATCCAGAAATGAAAGTGGAATTCAGAGTAGTGCTTGCTCCATCAATCATCCAGATCAACAGTAACAATGAAGCTTATCTCACGCGCCACAGCCAGAAGCTTTCATTGTCATCCCTTTCCCCAGGGGGGCCTTTTCTTCTATACCTCCTCTCCTTCTCATGGCTGATGTATTTGAGCATATTTACACGCAGAAGTGAGACCTCAGAGGATTGTGGGTAATGAGATGGTTTAAGAAAGAGAAATGTATGCGTCTAGTGCTTTGTTTAGTCCAGTTTAAAAACCTCCTTCTTTGCTTGCTTTGGATAAATTGGGACATTTTCATTCATGTCCTTAGCCAATAAATACATAAGTAAATAAATGAATAACAATAATGTTGGTATATATGAGTATATGATTATTGAGTCTACCTAACTTTAATTAGGAAGAAAACACTTGAATTTTTCTCATTGTTGTTTCTGTAGACAACATTTTCGTTAGCTTCAGAATAAGCTAATGATTGCATCAGAATTTTGGAAAATGGATTTATGGTGTACTTGCTTATTATATACATTAAGTTAATTTATTGAACATATTATAAACAATTAACCCAGCCACTCTGTTGGTCCATATTCAACCCAGCAATAGGTTTTTTTTTTAACCAAGCGTTTTTTATACTGCACTTTCCAAATAAACTGCATAAATAAATACATACAGTCTATATGCTAAATAATAAAGTGCATATTTACTAAATAAATATACAAATGAAATATTAAAGTATGCTTTCTATAGCTCTGGTAGAACTGGCTGGATGTATATAAGCGTCTGAGTAACCCTGAAAATTGCCATTAAACGGTTAGATACACAGTGCATGTGCTTTCAACATTCCTTCCCTGACTGTCTCCACAGGGTGCTCATTTCCAATCTCCAAACCGAAATTGAGAAACAGATCGTACACCAGTCTTCAAGGAAGCGCAGATCAGAATTCCAGTATGACTATGAAGTGTACCATCCTTTGGAAGAGGTGAGTGCACGGATGAAAATTCATATGCATGCTAATTTTTATGTAGAGAGATGAAGAAGACCAAATAGATCAAATAGTGTTTTTTTTTTCCTCTGTCTGCCATCTTTCTCAACAGAAGCTTGATTTTCGCAGGCTAACTAGCAGCTTTTGATTGAGAAGCGCATTTGTATTCAGTTTTGGCCCGTGAGCAAGAAAAACAGATCTCGGGAGGTTTTCTTCAGTGCCGTCCTTTAACCCATCATTAAACCTTTACTCACAGGTCTTCTCCCTCAGACCGAGAGCCAACTTTAAATGAACACGCAGATCCAACTTCAGCTCTGTGATTTAGTCCCATGACAAGATGATGAATGGGAAAACCTTCAGAGCAGACGAGAGCTGGATTACATTCAGTTTTATGGATATAAAATCCTCTATACTCTCGTAAAAAAAAAAAAAAAAAAAAGCCTCTTTCAGTCTCCTCTTTAGCAAGTAAAAGGCATGCTGTATGGATTTGGAGATTGACTTGGCCAGTCCACTTCTTGCCTCTGATGAACTCCTTGGCAGTGTGTTTTTGGGTCAATATCTTGCTGCATCTCCCAATAGGTTTGGTTGCATCTTTCTTTAAATTGGCAGACAAAATGTTTATGTAGACTTCTAAATTCATTTCACTGCTGCCATCATGTGTTATATCATCAATGAAGATTAATGAGCCCATCCCAGAAGAAGCCATGCAAGCCCAAGCCATGACATTACCTCCGCTGTGTTTCACAGATGAGCTTTTATGATTGAGATAATGAGCAGATCCTTTCTTTCTCCAAACTTTAGCCTTTCTGTCGTTTTGGTAAACGTTAATCTTTGTCTCATCAGTCCATAAAACTTTGTCCCAGAATTTTTGAGACTCATTCTCTGTACTTTTCGCAAATTCCAGCCTGGCCATCCTATTCTTCTTGCTAATGAGTGGTTTGCATCTTCTGGTGTAGCTTCTGTACTTGCGATCATGAAGCCAACAGTAGATTGATACCTTCACTCCTCCTCTCTGGAGGTTGTTGCTGATCTCACTTACAGTTGTTTCAAATGGATCTGACTTTCCTTCTTCTCTCAGTTTCACAATTCACCAATAAACAGCTCTCTGGTTTTCATGTTGGTTATACTTCTTAACTAATAAATGCAGTTTGAACATGTACAGTAAAACACAAATCTGAAACTGAGTGTAGACGTTCAATGCTAATTACTGTTTGAATAATCATTCTGATTGGACACAAATATACACTTGTCAGTCACATTTCCCAAAAACCTTTAATATTAATTGTTTGACTGCACTAGTATATACAGTTGTGGTCAAAGGACAGACCTGCAAAATTAAGTGTGTAAATAAATGTGTGCAAAGTTTTAAATGAATACAAGCTGCATGTTAATCTGGAGAATATGGGTCAAAATCTTTTCCCCCTTTGTTGATAGATCCAGATTTGGATGTTTGAGATGAACCGGACACACCCACACCTGGTGGACCTGTTTTCTATTGGTCAGTCTTATGAAGGACGGCCCCTCTATGTGCTCCAGGTAAAGACTGATGGGAAAGATGGCTAAGCACTCTTTAAAAAACACACACTAACACATAAATATGGACTTATCAGACAGTGTTCTCTGCCCCTCTCTTGTCAGTTAGGAAAGAGAACACGTTCCTTTAAGAAAGCAGTGTGGATAGACTGTGGAGTGCATGCAAGAGAATGGATTGGTCCAGCTTTCTGCCAATGGTTTGTGAAAGAGGTGGGTGCTGTGTTATTCCTTCTCTTTGTCATTGTTCATTTCATGCTAATATTTACATCACTGCAAAGCAAAAACAACTAAATGGTTATGCAACATATGGAGCAATACGAAAGACTGTGACCACTACTTCCTCTCCCTCGCACTTCTGTCAGTACAACCAAGGAGTGATGTTTTTGGTGGCTTCTAAATTCATCCCTGTTTGGATCCTAAGGAATGAATGGAGACGGGAGAGATATGTATCAACTCATCTAAGATGAGGGAAGAACATATAGTGGAACATATATGGAAAAATGGTGGCATTTTTCTTTAAGCACAAAAATAGCATGTGAAAATAGAGCACTTTTTTTACCTGGACAAAATTGAAGATTTTTTTAAATTTTCTGTTTATTTGTCAGTGAGTTGGTTTATTTTGGGACTGTTTCATTCAGCAAGTCTCTAAATTCCTCTAAAATTAATCTGTATAATACATCAGCTCATGAATTAATATCAAAGAGTGCCTTTAGTTAAGTGATGTCCTTTTATGCTGATCTGGCTGTGACTTTTTACACGAATAAACTGCTCTCAGATCAGCAGCTAACACCGAGTGAGACAAATATAGAAAGAGATGGAGATCAAAAGAGAGAGAGAGAGAGAGAGAGAGAGAGAGACCGAGTACCAGGTCTGTTGCAGTACCTTCAGTATACCACTATGAGGCAGACCTACAGTGTGACACAAACCTGCCATAAACGCTATTACAGCTCTGTTGTTCCCCTAAGCCACCATCAAGCATCATTTCTTTTCTTTCTGCTGTGCTCAATTAGACACTACACATAGTAACACTGCATCTTTGGTATGCAATTTAAATTAAACCAAAGCAATATTATTTATATTTTACAAGACCAAAGGGAGCTTCTCATTATGCGTTGAGTATCATTGTCAGTATACTAACTTTCATAGGCACAGCAAAATATCTTGCTGCGGCAGTGTGTGTGTGTGTGTGTGTGTGTGTGTGTATAGTATATATAATGTTTTTGTTTATATTATACATGTTTGTGTGTATATGTGTGTACACACATGCATGTATAGATGTAAGAAAAATACTGTATGTTGTATTTGTATATTAAATATATTTATATACAATATAAATTATATAAATTTACACGTAAATATTTGAATACATAATACATAAAATCATTAAAATATGTAAGAATAAAATATATATATAGATAGATAGATAGATAGATAGATAGATGAGTGTGTATTTATTTATACATAATAAATATACACAGTACAGTGTACACACATATTATGTAAACAAACTATACATAAATATATATATATATATATATATATATATATTATGAAGTTATGAAGAAATAGTATTACAATTTAAAATAATTTAATAATTTTATGTTATTTATTACTATGATGGCAAAGCTGATTTTTTAACATCATTACTCCAGTCTTCAGTGTGACATGATTCTTCAGAAATCATTCTAATAGGCTTATTTACTGCTCAAAACACATTTCTTATTTTTATCAATGCTGAAAACATTTGTGCTGCTTAATATTTTTTTATATATTTTTGAGATTTTACGGGATGGGATTGAAATCTCTTACCCTTATATATGTCTTTACTCCCACCTTTGATCAATTGAATGCATCCTTGCTGAATAAATACCGACCTCAAACTTCATTTTCAAAATATGAAGTAAACAACAGAGCAAGCTTGACAGAATATTGTACTCAAGATGCAAGTCTATATCTATTTCATGGAAAATGGGCTATTTATTCCTTTTGATTAGAGGAACTGAACACACATTGCTGTGTCCTTGTAGAGAGGATACTGTGCTCTATTGAAGTTTATCTGTGGGGAGAACGAAACACACATTTGCTGCATCTCTTGAAGCCTGTCACAATTCTGTTTACTGTGAATGCAGGCGCTGAACTCCTATCAACACGACTCCAGCATGAGACGACTGATGAATCAGCTCAATTTCTACATTATGCCTGTCTTCAACGTGGACGGTTACCGTTACAGCTGGGAGACGGTATCTTCTATCTGTTTGTCATAGATCTTACTGCAGAGCTCGCTGAAATCAATTGTTTGCAGCTATGCGCTGTTAAACATGCAGTACAGTGCATTTCTGTATAGTATAAGGCCGGCAGGCATAATGAAGGAAAATATCTGAGGTTTTTCTCTCTGTCTCTTTCTTAGGATCGCTTTTGGCGGAAAACTCGGTCAAAGATTCCAAAGTATCATTGTCGGGGAGTGGATGCCAACCGAAATTGGAAAGTCAAATGGTGCGGTAAGTTGTTATTCAGAGAAATCAAATAGCTCCTCCGAACAGCCCTGGTGTTCATATAGAAGATAAACAACCATTCCAGAGTATGTAGACGCAACTTTAGCAGCCAATAAAGACGCCTGACGCACAGATTAAAAATTTAGCAACAGAATTAAATATTTACAAAGACAATCTTGTATTTGAATTTTCTTATGTTATACATAGGGAAATGAAGATGTTAGAATCTGTTTGCGTGTGTTGCTACATTTTTAACGAAGGTCTCCTCGCATTACAGATACACTCAAAGCTGTGGATAAATGGATTTATTAATATTATAGTGATGTGAGTTAATAATTACTACTGTGTTGTGTTTTGGATGCTGTCTTCACAAGGCTTAACTATATCAACCAGTTAAACTTTAAGGATTTATTCACTTTTAAAATAAATTTAAATAATGTAACTGTAACGTTCGGTGGGTGTGAAGATACGACGAGTCATGAAATCAGTTTCCACAACAAACATCTTTACTTTTAAGGAGGTAATTCCAACACAAGGTACAGAAAACACGTTTAACATTTACGATGACGGACACAGACTGAAACACAGGGAAGGCTTAAATAACACTGACAATCAAAGCAAATGAGGAAGACACACCTGAACGAAATACGTAATTAACAAAACTAGGTCACGGGAAGCACATGGGGAAAACGTGGAACCACAACAAGAGCACATGACAAACAGAGACGTTACATTACCTCCCCCTTCCGACTAGGCGTGATAACGCTGTAACAAAAACAACAGAGGTGGGAGGGCGGGGGCTTAGGAGGAGGACGAGGAGCAGGCGACAGAAAAACTGAAACAAACACAACAAAAAAGAGTACCATAGTCCAAGGCATTCCCTCAGGGGGGAAGAGCCAATGTGGCGTCAGGAGCCAGATAATACAGGCCACTGTCCAGCGGCTAACCAAGCCGAAACCCCAGGGCGGAGTCGACGGCGGGAGGAGCCATGGAGGAGGAGGAGTCGGAGAGGCCGATGACTCCATGGAACCGACAGACGGTGACAGTCCTACACAGCAGAGAGCCCAGAGAGCCTACAAGAGTTTTGGAAAAATTACTAATAGTTTAATTTGAGCTGCACTGAAACTACAATTTGGACTTTTAGCCCACTGGTTGCCATTGAAGTCCGCTACATGGAGAAAAATCCTAGAAAGTTTTCCTCTAAAATCTTTATTTCTTTTCAACCAAAGAATGAAAGATATAAACATCTTGGAAGACATGGGGGTATCAGGACTTTTTTTTATTCTGGAAGTGAACTAATCCTATAAGGATCTTTATATAGTCAAGTTAAGGCTGCTCTGGGCCTGCTTAAAATCTGTGCAAAGGCACAAAGCCACATAAAGCTACTTGTATCAAAGTACTATATAAAGGCGCATTGCTGTGTAAATGCATTCATGCCACTTCTGAGCAACATTGAAAATTAAAAATTTCAAATTATTCAAATTATCTTGAGAGACCTTGAAGATTTTATGAAAAATAGTGGAGTGTTCCTTTAAATTTAACCAGTATTTTGATGTAAGATTCATTAGTTTTTGTCAATTTTACTCTAATATGGTATCGACTTTTATCTAATGGCACTGAAAATAACATTTTAGTTAGTTAAAGAGAAAGTATTCAAATATTCAAACATTTGCTGTCAAACAGCATATCATATCTTTGCTGGTCTTTTACTTATATCAGTACTAAACAGGAACTAATCAGCTTCTGAAGTTATATAAGTTCAGCTGAGTTGAGTTTTCTTATTAAAAAATGCATTGCGATTCCACAAATTAATTTTACAAACTTCAAGAACCTACAGTCAAATTCTTATATGCTTTTGAAGGACACAGGAATAATGGCTGTCTAAAAATGTTCACTTAGTGCTCTGGTAGATAATACCTGACACTGAGATAGAAAATACATAAAGAATGACTATGAGTCAGCAAAATGCCATTGGAGGAAAGTATTAGTCGTCTTTGACCACAATCTCACTGCAGAAAAAACAGATAAAATGATTGCAAAGAAAGGTATATGATTTTTTTAAACATGCTGTCTTTGCTGTCCCTGATAGAGGAGGGTGCGTCCTTGCACCCCTGTGATGACACCTACTGCGGTCCCTTCCCTGAGTCAGAGCCTGAGGTCAAAGCTGTTGCCAAGTTTCTACGCAAACATCGAAAACGTGTCAAAGCCTACATCTCTATTCATGCCTATGCTCAGATGCTCCTCTATCCGTATTCATACAAATACGCAACTATACCAAATTTCAAGTGTGTGGTGAGTGATTTATGCAGTTCATCTTTAATTTGTCCATTCAGGTGGGGATAATTATTTAATGCCTAAAGAATATATATAATTGCATGTATTAATTATTTGATAGCAGATGAAAAACATTAATTGTATAAATCATATTTTTAGTATACAGCGGTCGAAACAGACTGAAGGCACTGTGAAAATAATGTACTATACTTTGTTTCCATAATATTCATTTCGTACTACTACTACAATATATTTACCTATAAAAAACTGTACAAATATTGAAATATTGGATATACTGTAGCAATAGTAGTTACAATCCAATCCATGTAAAGCAAATTGGTGGGGAAAATAAAGAAACTACACTACGGTGTAACCACTAGATGCCTCTATAACAATGTAAATATATAAGATTGTGTATTTCCAAGTAGCTTATAGTATTTTCAGACACAAATACCTACTTTTAATAGGTTTGCATTTGGATATATACAGGTGTTATGAAAAACAATTTCATAGCTGATTTGTAAAATGAATAAAATCCATTTTTTTATGGTTTCAAATGATGGGAGACCAACTAAAATACAAAAATATTTAAATTAGTATAATATATTCACACTATATAGGATTCTGCAGTAAACACCGCAAAAACACCATTTGCACCCTGGAGTTCCTAAAGCGATTCAGTCTTTGAAAAGATGGAAATCAATATCTTTTACCAGAGGGCAAAACATTAAACTCCTCATTAAAGAATATGGAATAGCTGAGATATTATTTTTGGGGCTTGCCTCAGTGCAGTTTGCTCATATATTGACTGAATGGCTGTTAGCCCACGCAATCTTTTGACTACACTTATCTCCAAGCGTCTTTAATGATCGACTGGACCAATACTTGAGGCACATTTGAACCTCTGCTCTTCCCCCTCAGGAGTCAGCAGCCCAGAATGCAGTGAGCGCTTTATACTCAGCTTATGGAGTGAGATACAGATACGGCCCTGCCTCCACCACACTTTGTAAGTCAGGCGTTCGGCCTTTTCTCCAATCAATGACATATAGCTACTGCAAGTATGAGTCATCATAGCCGTCTGTATGCCTTGTCAGATAGATGCCAGTTTGTTTTCTGACTCATCGTGACTATTTCTATACAACAATCAGATGTCCAGATGTGATGTAATGGGTTTCTTTAAAATTACAGATGTGAGTTCTGGTAGCTCAATAGACTGGGCATATAAGAACGGGATACCATACACCTTTGCCTTCGAGCTACGTGATACAGGCTACTTTGGCTTTCTATTGCCCGAAGCCCTGATTAACCCAACTTGCACAGAGACCATGAGAGCAGTAAAGACCATTGCTTCAGGCCTGCTGAAGAAATGTACCAAATGAAACCTTTGTTTTTGTCTTGTCTTGTCATCCTTCTATCAATTTCACACCCATAAGCCATAGCAATGTCTAAAAGCTACATACAAAATGTGCCTGTGTTTTCTTTTTTAAGATGTATTTATTTTATAAACTACTTTCAAGAAGCTATAAAAATGGTATAAATGTAAACAGTGAAGAAATGCAAGCACTTGAATTGTGAACTAAAGCTTTCTCAAAAGTGGGTTTTACCTGAGGCGAATGAGCACTTGCTTCAAAAGAACAGTAATGCACAAAGAGTGTAAATAATGCATACTGTTAGCTTAAATGGGTTCGTTTTAGTGTAGATGCTGTGTGGAGTTGTGTATCACTGCAGCCAAAATACAGCTTTGATTTTCTTTTGCAATGAAAACAGAAAAGGTCATCTGGGAATGAGCCAGACAAGAGTAGCCTACATACAATTGCTGTTTTGTTTTGTTTTGAAGAAAACTTATCAAAGTAACTTTAAGGTGTTTAATTAATTGTACATGCAAGGGCAATGTTTACATTTGTACTATTAAACTGTAATAAGACAGTATTTATGTCAATAAAAAATACAGTACTTGTTTTATATTAGTTATAAATAAAGTGTCTTGCAAGTTGGCATTTAAAATTGTGTTTATCATTGTACTTTTGTATCTTACTGTTTATTTTACCAACAGGTAGGCTAGTTGTTTTATCATAACGTAAAATTCTTGCTCAATATAACACAATCGCCAACGGGCAGCATCCATCATCCAAAAATGGATTGTATTATTTGTTGTAAATGCAATAATGAAAAAGTACTTAACATGAAAAATAAAGCTTCAAATATAAGAATAAGCAGACAAAATAGACAACCTGGGGTTGGCATAGTTTAGATAGCAAGATATATTGGATTTAAAAAATATGCTCTTGGGCACAAGAAGAAAACTAACATGCATTACTATCTAAATATAAAATGCATTTTAATTGTGTATTTTTGCGCGTCCGTTCTAAACGCTGTTTTTGAAAAGTGCGCATGTGTACAAATGGCTAAGGGAACCTTGGAGTATGACGTGAGAAGGAAGCCGCAAATATTCAAAGATCAAATAAAGCATAGTGACAGTGAACAAAGTAATAGTAAGTCATGTCATGTTCAATACAGCAGCATCTTGGAGCTCTCTAATCAGTTAAATAGCAGAAGTTATTCCTCCACCACATGCGTGTGACGTCAGTAACAATGGCCCTATGTTGTTGAACTAACGTGGTTCAAACCATGGAGATACTACCGTGTTCGTGTGTAGCTAGTTCATTTCCAAAACAATGTATCGTACTATGGTGGTTAATCAGCGAGTTACAACATGACACATATGGACTAATTTACTATTTTTGTTCACTGTCATTTTGCTTTATTTGATCTTTGAATCATTGAATCATTTTCATTCTGTCACTAGTGAGAGAAACCCGCGCTCACTGCGAGAGAGTAAACAGGCGGGAGATCGCTCATGACAATATTCTGCCAATTAGATTTGAAAACTGTATCAGGTATGACTGTTATTTTCACGTAGTAATTAGGACAAAGTTCGTATCATATGCACGCGAAAACTATAGGCTATGTCATACACAATTGACGTAGTATTTATACGCATCATGCGACTGGGCTCATAAATAATTATTAATGAATAACAGAAGAATTTACTTTTTATGGCTTTATACCCTAAATATGTGGTTGGGTATATCCATCAATTGTAGTCTATGATCTGAATTTTAATATTCAGTTATAGGGAACAGACAGAGTAAAATCGCGTGGCCTTGACTCATCCTCCGCATTTGATGTCTCTTTCTTTTTATATAGTGCAATGGCATTTAAAGCATCTTGAGAATACAACCTGAGAATTACTCATCCTGGAGTGGCAGAAACAAACCCTGGCTTCGCTTGATGAAGAGCATGTTTGTCATTACAGAGAGGGTTGACTCATTAATCTCCCATAAAACATACAACCAGAGTAAAAAAGAAAATCATAAACAAATTTTAAGAGATAAATAGTTTATTCAAATGGCTTAAGTGTCAAAAAAACATATGTGCTAGTTAGTTAGTTTTTTTATAGCCAGCAGGATTTAATGAACTATGGTAACACACAGACAGACAGACTTTCCACAACTTTCTCCCATCTCCCGACTGCATCTCTGAAGCTCAGCCACAGGGATCTTCTTTTTTACCTCTCTCACCACGGCTCTTCTCCCCCGATAGCACATTTTGGCCGGACGGCCAGCTCTAGGAAGGGTTCTGGTCATCCCAAACGTTTTCCATTTAGCCACTGTGCTCTTAGGATCCTTAAGTGCAGCAGAATTTTTTTTGTAACCTTGGCCAGATCTGTGCCTTGCCACAATTCTGTCTCTGAGCTCTTCAGGCAGTTCCTTTGACC
>JAUCMS010000052.1:13349081-13364175 GCA_032357445.1 Enteromius radiatus | reverse complement strand
ATTCTCATTTGCTCTGACATGCATTGTGAGCTGTAAGGTCTTATATAGACAGGTGTGTGGCTTTCCTAATCAAGTCCTATCTGTATAATCAAACACAGCTGGAGTCAAGGTGTAGAACCATCTCAAGGACGATCAGAAGAAATGGACAGCACCTGAGTTAAATGTGTCACAGCAAAGGGTCTGAATACTTGATATTTCAGTTTTTTGTTTTTTTTTAACAAATCTGCAAAAATGTCAACAATTCTTTTTTTCTGTCAGTATGAGGTGCTGTGTGTACATTAATGAGGGGAAAATAACTTAAATGGGTTTAGCAAATGGCTGCAATATAACAAAGAGTGAAAAATTTAAGGGGGTCTGAATACTTTCTGTACCCACTGTATATATAAGGACATGCATACAGTACGCCTACTATTTTGAAAATATTTACATGTATATATTTATATTCATATAATTTATATTATAAATATATTTAATATATAAACAACATATTTATGAAATATATTATACATATATGAAACGTTTATTTGCAAAAACAGATGACTATTTTAAAAAATCATGTTTTTTATTATGTTAGTTAGCTTTTTTTAAAATTGAGATTATTTGGAATGCGCAATGAAATAAATATATGATTTTTTTTGTGGGTGTAAACATCTTAGAGTTACTAATACAGATACTCAATAGAAACAACAATGAAGAAGCAACAGTAAAACATGCTGGAAATCAGTAAATTAAATTTTATTAAAATATGCAAGAACTGTTTTCATCTGAAAATTAATTTTAGTCATAATTTTAGTATTTAATAAATGCAAGTTAAATTTAGGCCTATTATATTCTTTTACTTCCCAGCGACTTTCTAATAGATGAACTATGGCTGCAACAAACTCATGGAATTACAAAATAGCATCCTTATTAATAAAACATAGTTATTAATAAAACTTTTAATCTATCTTAAAACAGCTTCAAATAATGATTCCCTTAAAAATATCCTACGTTTTAAGTAGGCTATACTGGTTTTTAATTAGGAGTAAATGTGGTTACATGGGCTGAAGTTCTTCTTTTTTTTTTCTCTCCAAAACCTAACTTTAAAACACAATAAATAAACACTTATGGACGACATAACCACAAGTATCTATGACTATATCTATAACCACAACTACCACAAGGAAGTGAGTTTACTTGTTTGATATATCTAACAACCGCACTTCTTTATTCACAAATATTTTGTTTTTCTTTTTCTAATGTATTTATTAATTTATTATTATTTAATTGGTTATATGTTTATGTATAACTTATTTATATTAATTATTTTTGTTTATACGTTATTATATTTTAAAATTATACCCTCTCTCACTTCTCACTCTGCCTCACTGCGGCCGTTTATACGTGCGTGACGTCATTTCCTTCCAACATGGCGCAGGCAGCAGGTCGCTGATGGAAAACTGAGGGATTTACCCCACCTTCTGGCTTTATTTATGTTTCTCTATTGAGGGCACCATCCGCCGGAGAAAAACTCAATCATACGGGAATATCTAAAAATCACGGATCCAGCCTCCATTGGGACAGGTTCTCCTCGCCCCGTCGCAGCGCGTCATGTATGAAGGCAAAAAGACGAAAAACATGTTTTTAACCAGAGCTTTGGAAAAGATCTTGGCCGACAAGGAGGTGAAAAAGGCTCATCACTCGCAGCTGCGCAAAGCCTGTGAGGTGGCACTAGGTCAGTATGATCTCGATGCGTTGATCGCGGTGTTTTAGATGTTTAAGATCTGCATGTGTGGCTTTAATCCTACCGGTAATGAAACGGAGCAGCTTCAGATCAGCTGCATGAATCCAGCAGCATTGCGGAAGTTATTCTCACTCTATCTGAAATAACACCTCGATCTAAACCTGTACCTGCTTCTCAAGCATGAAATGTCGATCATTGTGCTCTCTTGGCTTGGATAAATCATATTTATTGTATGTACGAATGAGGAAACAGGTAAAGGAAAGCAGGAACTGACAGGGCGAGTTTGTCCTCTTTGACAGGAGCTTGAAAAAGCCTCCTCATCATACGGGCTGTGCACAGAATAAACTGTTCATGTTAAAATACAGAATCATTTTATAGGCTTTCGACTTAATTTGAGTGTCACTGACCATGTTTTTCGATCGTTACGTGTAAAGACCCCACCTGTCATATTACAATAACAATATCATTTTAGTTTTGCCTACAGGCTAAGCTTATTATACGGGACTACAGTGTACAAACCAAACTGTCATATCGTTTAAATTCGCGGAAATGTTTTTTTGTACGATCCACAATTTCCCCCAATAACAACAATGACTGGGCAAGATCGATAGAAACGCAGACGGGGATGCTTGTTTGCATTCGTCTCGTCGCAGAATTACCTAATTATCATTAATTAAGACGAGTATATATGCTGACGGAGCTTAAACTTTATAAAAATGTGTTGTAACGATGCGCAATTATTGTGCCTTGCAGACACAGGCTCCGCCGAGTTGTTCATTCAAAACGGGTCTTTTGAATGATTCTTTTGAGCCGATTAGAAAGCGTTTGGATCACTCTGTTATGAGCTGGAACATTTGTCGCAAACTTCAAATTTTAATCATTACTTAATTTACAAACAACTGCGTTTTGTGACTAAATTAGGCATTTCACTATACAAAAAGAGAGGGTAATTTGCGCACAGTTGCACTTTGCAGCGTTGACTCAAATGAGTAGTTGAATCTATTCGTTTGAACGAGCAGTCAAAAAGAACCGATTCTCTTGCATGAATCAGAGTAGTTTGCGATGGGCGTAACGGAAGTGTTGTTTGTAGGATAGGGGTTGTGCTAGTCTATAAGGGCTTGTTTGGGATAAGGTGAATGTCTCTACCTCTGTCATGCATTTCTCATTATGAGTTGTCAATAATGCATGCACGGTGGAAGTTGAATTACAGTGCATTATTAAAGGGGGAAGAAAGCAATGGCTTCCAGGCTTTTGGCTGGAATAACAAGCACAGTGCGTTGTGCATGCAGAGTTCTTGGTTTAGCTTGATTTACTGCCTTGCAAACTGTGAATTGTTTACAGTTAGTCTGGAAAGCATTAGGCACAGTGATGTCACTTGCGTGTTCAGAGAAGCTGTGATTCAATTCACGTACAAGAAGATATAAAGATGTAAAGGACAGCCACAGTCAAATGGAGTGGTAGAAAGTTTAATCTATTTCATGCCACTTGGCAAACACAGAGACACTGTCAACCCTTTCTCTCTGTGCTGGTTAGTGAATAATTTAGATCCTATCTAGTGAGCTGTGTTTTTACACCACTAAGACAAAGTTCCCAGCACAGGCCTTATCCTTGCAAATCTGGTCTCTGGCTACTTAAAAGATGAGACGGGCTTACTCTGATTACAAAGGACTGATGCATACAGCAACATTTTGCAAAATTGTAAAACGGACATAATAAACATAGTTAATGGTAAAATAATTTAATTAGCTACCGACTCTTTTATTTGTTTATTTATTTTTAATATACCTTATTAAAAAGCATGTGTGGTAGACAAATATATTGCCTTTCTGCTGAGCAGCACATGATTTATAGTCTGTTTTTTGCATATGTAGGATTG
This sequence comes from Enteromius radiatus, assembly GCA_032357445.1. Lineage (NCBI taxonomy): Eukaryota > Metazoa > Chordata > Actinopteri > Cypriniformes > Cyprinidae > Enteromius > Enteromius radiatus. The sequence goes on along the minus strand of JAUCMS010000052.1, from coordinate 13,360,576 downwards.
CATTTGGCATTTTGCTTTGATGTCTGAGTTATGACATCATCTTGTCAGTGAACTTTAGAGAAATCCAATCGTAATTTCGAGTCACAGTTCATTTGTCACACTGGAGGGGGGCACATGCCTCACTTGAAGCTGTGAATTCATCTACAATTTCTGCATTCCCTCCCTACTCATTGTGAATATATTGAGTTTTCTGACTAAAATAAGCATGTCGCTAAAAGGCTATGAGTGTAAGGTGTTTGAAATATTGTTCTTTGCAGATACAGCAAGCATACTGTTCTCATGCTGAGCTTTTCAAGCTTTTAATAGTCTGCTGTATGACTTTTCATTTAAACTATATGTATGCTTTGGGAAAATAAGCCTTTAAAGAGAAACGTAATGGCTTAAAGGGATAGTTCATCAATAAAATGAAAATTCTCTCGTGTTGTTCATATCCTGTGCCTTTTTTCTTTTCTATGAAAACACAAAAGAAGGTAATTTGACCAGACAGTATTATTTGTAACCACCATTGACTCAACACTGAAGTATTTTTAATAATATCTTCTTAAAACAAGGACGAATAAATGATTTTCATGTTTGTGTGAACTATCCCTTTAAATATCTCCTTTGAATTCCAAAGAAGTCATGAAAGGCGTGGAAGTCAGTGTTGATATTTTCTGAAAGTGAAGATGGATTTCTTAATGACAGCCTAGATATAGAGTTTCTTGTCCCTAAAGCACAATAAATACTTACAGAGCAGGTAGAACAAGCTCATCGTTTTCTTTTTCAGGCAGGACTTCCTGAGTTCAGACTGAATAGACAAGACCCCGCGGCTGAGTCTGACCGCACACACATATCAACCTCAACCAAACTCTGATGAGCAATCAGGGGACCTCTTGCAAATGCTCTAGTTTGTTGTGTATATTTGAATATTTTGAATGGGTTTAGGGTGAGCTCTCTTCACTAACAAAATATTGTTGGTGGTTTTTTTATTTGCATTAAAGTGCAATAGAGATGGCACCAAAACTCTGTAGCCAATGACAAAGTCCACGGTTTTTTGGTAGGAACGCTGTGTTGTTATTTGATTTAAATTGCCATGTGTGACTTTCCATGTTGTTGTTTTTTTGTTTTTTTTTTTTAAATATGACAGTTTAGAGCAGAATTATAATGGTTAACTAAAATTAAAACTGTAAAAAAAGAAATATATATATATATATATATATATATATATATATAATTTATTTATTTATTTGTTTTTAACTGGTTGCCAAGAAAACATTTAGCCTGTAATTTTTCTCATTTTCACTTGATATATTAAAATACCTAGCTGAAGTAAAAATGAGTGAAACAATGCAGACTTAGTCAAAGAAAGTAATGATAAAAAAGGCAAAACAAAATGTATTTCACTAAAATTAAAAGTAACGTGAAAATTTTCTAATTTTCTAAAAAACTAATTCAGAATAGTAGCAGGATAGTCCTCTCATAAGTGAACATTTATTTACCCTTTATGCCATTCCAAATTCATGGGACTTGCTTTCTTCTGTGAAATGTAAAAGTAGATATTTTGAAGAATGTTGGGTCTCATTGATTTCCATAACAAAAAGTGTTTATAGAGACCTTCTGTAAATTCGGTTTCTTCAATATTCATTTGAAACAAAATCTCTCAAGGATCTCAGTCACTGCTTCAGAGAGGCTGTATGATGTTGCATGTGACATAACAGCTGTTTCCCAGTTAACCTGCCACTGACAGGTTTTAAAAACCTTCCTTCCTATTGGGTCCTGACTCCATGGGCTATCACAGTGCCTGTTGTGTCTTTGCAAAATATCCCATATCTCACAGAAACACAAGTTTAAAGCCTGTACTGTCATAAAAAGACTAATTGTGATTCATTGCACTATTAATATTAATGTACTCCCATTGTTTTCAAGACACCTGCGCAGAAACTGAGAGTAATCAGTAAGATCAGGTGTCTGCATTTATTATTTAGCTTTCAGACTGATCGTATATTACTCACTCCTTCTAACACTTCAGGCGGTTTCGAGTCCTGTTTGTACCTGTACTATTCATCATAAAACTTTCTTAATGGCCCAAAACAAGGAAGAAGTTTAAGATTCCAGTTCAGATCCTAACTAATAAGTATCATAGCTTTCTGAGTTGCTTGCTGAGGCATAATGTACAAGTTTTGTTTTATGTTCTTGTCTGTTTCTCCTCACTTTAAATGTCCTCCCATTTTTGATTCCTTCTAAGAGCGTAGATGGAAAATGGTTACTCTAATCATATTTGAACTTTTAAGTGCTTTTTAGGACACATGATTGCATGTGTGCATGCGTTCCCTTAATAAAGGAAGTGGAATGAAATGCATTTGCAGTGGCCGTCCGGCTTATCCTGGCTCTCCTGAGGATTTTTGCTTTGCTGCACACATAGTGAACGAGGTGAATGTATTTAATTTTGTGGCCCTGGGTTTATTGTTAAGATGGTTGGTGCATCTTTGCACGGGTGTCTTGAAGGTTTCAAAAGATGGAGGATTTTGGTTATTAAGATGCAATCTCACAGGTTGAACACCTTGCCATGGCTACACCGTTCTTCTCATTCCCCAAAACTTGTCTCATAATTACACAAAATCCCTGCACTCTATGAAAGGCCCGTAAAAATATGGCACATTGTACTTTTAATATGAAGTTATTGTGTTTTGAGGTGTTTTACCTGTATTTTAAATCTCGCTTTGGTTGCTAATCTGGTACCTTTAAGTATCTTAAATCTGTTTAAAATCAGTTTTTCCACAGATTTTGTTCTTACAGTGTGCCTGTGCAGTGCATTAAAACAAAATTGGCCATTTAATATAAAAGTCCAAAGTCCAGCATCGCTTAGATCTCTTACCAGACACTTTGTTTCATTACTGGCCTTTGTAAATAATGCATAATCTTTCAGTAGCAGTAACTCATTCGGTCTCTGACAGGTGCTAAATTAATCATAATTCTGCCTCAAGCTAATGAGAGACAAAGCCATTTGACCCCTATATGGCCATATTTCTGCCTAGAGTTCGTTTAATGTGTTTATGAGATCATAGAGTTAGGGATGCTAGAGGAGTAGGTAGTTATATGCGTTTTAGGTTGATACTAAACTTGCTTTATATCACCCTAGAGTAAAAATGTGCATTTTGGTCATTTTGATGACTCGAGTTTTTAATGTTGTTGACTTTAATGAAAGATACTCATTTGGGCTGCAAGATACCAATTAAAGTATCGTTGTTATCATGGAATAAATGCTCTATTTTGGCAAGTTTATAATATTTGTATGAGTATAGTTGCTATTGGACTTTGATCTGTGTGGATCATTTAGGTCAACACATCATTAGTATTGTATTTTTTTTTTAACCAGAAAACAGAAACTAAAACTAAGGTTTTCATGAGGCTGATAAATGAAGCTGAAAATAAAGTTTGGGTAATTATTTTTGGGTATTTGAACATTTTATTATTTTAAGTTTTTTAGGTGATAATTTAAACCAGTTATAGTTTTACATATTGATAGTTTAGCATCAGTTTTGATGGTGAAGTGCATCCACACTGCTGACATGATACGTGCCTAAAATAGATCAAATGTGTAATCAGAAAAATACTAATAAAACGTCAATGGTTTGGCTCTCTAAAATAGGGATGTGTGATGGTGATGAAATTTTCACACCGGTATATAAACTTGTGACAAAACCGGTATTACAAACAATACCAAGCTATATGGATACTTTCACTTTTGAATTTGCGACTTTGGTGTCACATTTGTTATATATTTTTTTTATATATTTTACTTTCTAAAACTAAAACAAATAGTTGAAAGATGGATTCATTATATTCTTAATAAAAAGCCAACAACATTAAAACAGTACAATCTAAAAAATGTATTGACAAAAACAAAATGTTGTATTATATATCAACTAAATTACAATAAGTTTAGCAAAAACTGTTTAATCAAATAAATAATACTAATTTTTAAAAACTCTGGTCAGGTAAACGACAAAGAAAATAGAAAGCAAATGAGAACTAAATTGTCTGTAGGTGACAGTGTTTGCATTTTTTTCCAAGAAAAGCAACATGTAGAGCTGTGCGATTATATAGAACACCATGATCGTGCGCATGTAATCATGGAAAGCTGGTTCCGTGATTAGCAGTAAATCTCCATCACCTGCTTTCAAATGGAGCAGCAGCTAATACACAGAGCCATAGATCACTGAGAAGCTACGCAATATCACTTTCATAATCGAAAGTGACTCATTTGCGAAGTGGTTACTTTTCGCTTGAAAACCAAATTCTCTGTCCACCATTCTACTTGGTATTCATGCCATTTTTACGGTTTTTTTTTTTATTCGGGAGAATAATTTTGGTTGCCGAATCGTCAGTTCATCACTGGTGTTAACGATTTTCATTTTTTGGGCAATAACCAAAATAATTTTTTTTAAATACTCCAATTAGTTCCATTTACATCTAATGCAAATGGTTTTAAATGGTGTCCTACTAGGGTCTGGTGAACTAGTTTCACTGATTTTTGACGCAGAAACCATGTTCGCAGTGTTCTATTTCTTTCAGAAACCATGGCTTGTTAAATAGTGGCGTAAACCCATGCGGTTACACACACCACGTGCACTTGTTGTCGCAGTATTGGTGGGACTAGTTGGCAGGGCTACACCAGGGCCACCTTCACGCCCCGCATGTTGCGTTGTCCAGACAACCTCCCTCAGCATTTCCTGTTCAGGGCCTAAATTTAATTACAACTAGATATTTTCTCTTTCTCCTACACAATGCGGCTGTCAATGGTCCAATGCTCCCTTCTCGAGCGCAGAGGACCTGAGCCGGGTGTTTATCTCTGTGGGTGAAAAGAGCACACTGCCTCTCTTTCCACTGGGGCTCTGCTTTTTGGAAGCGTTTGTGTTTGTGTATGAGAAACGGTTTGTGTCTGTTTGGTGGGCGGATGCTTGATACTTTAACTGTGGGCTAAATAGATATATTATGCAAATTTGTCTCTGATGTTGTTTACCTTCCATAGACAGAATGCTGTCGTGACAGTATCATCAAGGAACCAAGTGCCAAATAAAAAAAAGAGTAAGGTCTCGGAAAAAGCTACCTGGTCTTGTGAGAGAAGGATGAAGGTGTAGCATCTAATTTTTTGGTTTGGCTACAATGCATTGTTATATGTGTATTCTATATACAACTATTTCTCATGTATTCCAGCCATCTTATGTATAGCACCTTTTATGGTTAACACGTACACCTTTGATGACAGGTGGAGCCCAGGTGAGAGTGTTTCAGGGTTGTAACCAGGCCCGATTTAGATTCAAGGGCAAAAAACAAGTTTGTCTGCATGGCTGCGTTCACTTAAAGCCTTATCTAAAATCTGTCAAAAAAAGATATTTGCAAGGATTATACGTTGAACTATCGTTCAAAGGTTTGTGGTAGGTAAGATTTACAATACAGTAAAAAAATATGTAGTTTTATGTTTTTTATGCAATTTAATATGTAATTTATTCCTGTGATGGCAAAACTGAATGATCAGCTCGTTCAGAATCATATCGTTCAGAAATCAATCCTTTTTTCTCTAAATGACAGGTTTAATATCAAAATTGTACAGGCTCAGTTGCTTTTTGTTATAAAAAAAACAAAAAAAGGTTTATGATTTTCACATCCAGGTGTTATAAACGGAAACCCACCCATAAGAACTAGAGCCTTCAGATTCCTAAACTTGTCTGCCGGATTTATTCATCCTCGAAAATACTAGGTTTGTAAGGCAAGAGGAGTTCATTTAAATAGTTTCTCTGGTTGTCGAGTGTGCCGGCGCGGTGTGAATGTGAGTGCTTTGAAATGGTAATGCATCTGTAAGAGTGAAGAAGAAAATCCACCACTGCTCTCAGGTAACACTAGTCCCCGTTGAGAATGGGATTGGGACTGGTTGGGAAGCTCTAATGGTTTTAGTAAATGTCACCTCTTTTAAGCAGATTTATGACCGGCAGACTGTGCTCAAATCACAATGTGGATTCTTATGGTCAAGTAAGGATCAGAGCTCGGTCTGTCAGTCCTGGTTCTGGGAACTTGTGATTCCACCCTACCCTTTGACTGGAGGGGATCAAGTGGGCAGCAGATCAGAGTTTCCCAAGGGCCGGAGGGACTTGGATGTAGACGTCTCGTGAAAGAAGCTTTGCTTGGATGCTTGGCTCGAGAGTTGAAAGAATGAAGGAGGAGGCAAAGAATGCCCTAATAAAACCCCACCTTACCCCACCGTCTGCTTGGCCTCCATTCGCATACCCTCTGGCTATGCAAACGACTTCTGTCTTGCAGTCTGCAATCATTGCATTAGTGTGAGCCTGTTGCCTTGGTGTTGGTCACATGGTGTACCGCACAACTCCCAAAAGCCTCTACTGTTTATTTTTCCCCAGCGTTAGAGCTGCAGCATGTGTGAACTGCAAAACATGCCACCATCCGCTTTTTGCTTAATTGATGGAACAAACCGGCAACTAGAGACTGAATTAGCTCTGAGTTGTTTGCCTAGGTGAAGGTGTTTCAGAGCAGTCGTCTCGAACCCACCATGATGTTGTCTACAACTCCAAAGCAGGGTACTGATAAGCAAGCATATACATATTTGACTTTTGCATTCGTGATCCAGAGCGAAATAGCAATATGCAATTACAGAGCTCCCCTGCAATTATTGCCAGTATGAAGGAGAGAGACTGTCAACAGTCGGGGTTTTCTGCTGTCCTGCCGAGTGAAACTCCCCATGGTGTTGCTGTACCAAGTGACATGTCACGGCATGCTCTCGGCCCACCGTATCCACCGTGAGTGAAAGTAAAGCTATTTCTGCTTCATTACAGTTGCGACTGACACCTCCAGAGCTGATATATTCTCAGGTAGAGCATGGACACCTTTGACAACAATGTGTTTGGCATTTATAAAGTCCCACGCAGGCCCAACATTCCTGACCAAGTAGTCCGTTTCTGTTTTCTGTTCAAGTAAAGAGCGGTGGACAAACAAGTTCTCACAAGTTTAGACTTTATTCACAAATTGGCAATGAGGGTTTAATTCAAGATGTTTTATAGGGGTTTTTTGGATCTATTAAAAGTGAACAGTGAAAGAGATGGGAGGATGGGATCAGGAACTTGGGATGCCCGAAATGCAACAATGCTACATGTTGGCTCGCTGCCCATGTCATTTCAATTCATGAATGATACATTGATACAAGTGTTGTGATTGTATTATAAATAGTTTTCTATAATTGGGGGAAAAAAAGCTGAAATAAAAAAAATGCGCAACTTAATTTCTGTTAATTAATTGCCAAGGCAACATTTCTAGTGTATAATTTGAAGCAATAAAATTGCTGAACTAGAACTTTTGAAAATATTTATTGAAATAAAGCTAAGATAAATTATAAATATTGGATAAAGTTACATTTTAAATTAAATTATATGCATATAACAGCTTTAAAAAATGACAAGCACATGAAATTACTGAAATGTGTGTTAAATTATTAAAATTTAAATATGAACTGAATATAAAAATAAAAGCTAATTCTAAAATAATAATTAATACTATAATAGTATTAATAGAAAAAATGTATACTGACTGGTGTCATATATTTATCTCCATTAGGTGGATATTTAATGGTTCGTGTTTATTTTTTCCTGTATATGTATAGATTATCTTTAACATCCTCTAATGTTCACTTAAGTTTAATCTGTAGAAAAATTAATATTAATTTGATAACACTGATAAATCCTCAATTTTTAAAACGAATGTTAATTGTTATACTCTGCAGCTTTATAATGTTGCAGTGACTAAATTCACTTTTATTTACAGTTTTAGTGTTTCATTCAGCATTTATTTTGATAAAATACTTGTCATTGCTAATGTTTTTTTTTTTTTTTTTTTTTTTTTACCTCCCCAGGAGGTTTTAATCATACCATCAGTTACGTAATTGCTCGGTAAGATCACCCAGAGAGCAAATGAACACGGTCATCCTAGAGCCTGACTGCATCAATTATTGGGTTGCGGGTTTGGTTTCCATTAATTGCGCTTGTGTCATTGCTTTGATTGGAGTGAACCACGGCTCTGTGCGTTTTAGATGATAGTGGCATCATACTTTGACAATTGTACATTATTTCATCTCACTGAACTGTCGGCGCTTTTCCTTAGAGCACAATTATCTCCGAGCCGCCATCAGCATCGCAACGCATCCAGAGCTAATACATAATTCATGCTGATTATGAGTGTTTATTTTATCCTAAAGCGAAGCAGCTTCTGTAACATTCTCTTACCGATGTTTTATTGTATGGCCATGGAAACAAGCTTCCTGTGATTTGGTAATAGTTTTTTTAGTTAATTTTAAAGTGGTTTTCCTCATCCCTTTTAGAATACCTAGTAAAGCTGTATTGCCTCTTTAATTTGATCTCTTACCCTGGCAGCTGAATACAGTAGACCTGCCTATTTATTTTCCCATGGCTATGTGGAATGCCGTGAGTCCCAGACTAGAAGGTCTGGAGGGCCTGCTAAAATCAAGAGGGGACACATGGAAGCGCCTCCTAATGTGGGTCAGTGCGGATTCAGAGAAGACTGCCAGCTCTGTGCCCCTCGTACATTATATAGATCATTTCAATGGAAACTAGCCTAGCTATCCCATTTGAATGATTTTTAGACACTAATTAAGATATTCAAGCCCCACACAGGTTTATTTATCTGTCTTTGTGTTGGAGATTGTGAGTGTTATGTGGCACAGTCAGATTTCATATCAGTCCTTTGAAGCTGATGGTAACTGAAAGAAACTTATTTATGCGGTGTCATAATGTGTTGTCCCAACTGTCGGCTCAGAAAGTGTGGGTTCTGGCAATGTTTCAAAATTATAATGGTGCCAACTGTTGGAGTGCACCAGTATGGAATACAGTAAGACTGTGATTTATTTGATCAGTAAAGATGTGAAATGTTACCAAAAATAAAGGTTTGAAACAAACCTTTTTATCTTTTTTTTAAAATTATTTATTTATTTTTTTAGATAAAATATAGCTATGCTGTCTTGGTGAGAGTAGGAGACTTCTTTCAAAAGCACACACACACACAAACAAAACCTGGCCAAACTGCCAAGACTTTAGCATTTATCAAGGTATAGAAATATTGATTAAGCTATATAGTTTATCCGCAGTTATACCAAATGTTACATACACATACCTAGAAACCATACAAGTTACATTTTACCATGCTGTTGAAGTGATATAGGTATGATTGTAACTGTGGTTATCTAAATGTATGCTACTATGGAAGACCAATGGTTAAAATGATTCAGAATTATGAAATTTCACCACAATATAACAGTGAGTTTGCTACAATTTTTGCAGATGTTGTTGATTTTGATAATGAACATCAATTGACATCTGTACCCTAATCCTGCTGCTATCAAATGTGCATTTCTAAGAGACAAAAAAAATTTTTTTTAACAGTAGAAGCTTTCATATAATCAGGCAGCAAAACCTGTTATTTGATTTGAAACAATGTTAATTATTAGAACATGCAGAAACTATTTTTTTATTAAAATATTTTTTTAAGAGAAAAAAAGGGTAGTTAAAAACCACCATCTGGTTTCACAACTTTCAATTTAGAGCAAAAAATTATCGAGAACCACTGATATAAAATATTATTTTGGCCATATTATTATTTTTTTGGTGGCGCTTGTGAGGATTTTCCTACTATTCAGCTTTGATGGAGGCTGTAATTTGTTTTTCTTGATTTGTTTGCTCAAGCCGAGAGTCTTTCTCAAGGTCAGTTCACTGCTTTCTCTGCAGATTAGAAAAATAAGTGCATTGAATGGACCTAATGCAATAGATCGAAAGGATAAATTTAGACCAAGGGTGTTTTCAGTATTGAAATTTCATGTAACACAATGCTCATCGTGGCTCTCTGAGAAATTATCATGTTGCTATGGTTTCCTTGTTTTACCAGGGACAGTCTACCACTAAAACTGATTAAACATCTTCATCTTGCACTGCGGTAAACACAACAACACTGGCTACAGCTACTTTAGTTTAATCAAACCAGCCAGAGACTTAAACCGCACAATAAACTATGAATGGTCTTGAAGGTTATGCAGGATAAAAGCATTTCCTTTTCAGAGTTTATCGCCTACCAAAGGTAAAATATACTAAAAACAGTAATAATATGAAATGCATTTTAAAAAAGAGGTTTTTGAACTAGCCGATGGCAGTTGACTTCGACTAGTTAATTGTTGGACAGCAAATCAATTAGTAGCGTGACCTGACCCGTCTCTGGTTAAGCGTGGTTAAACTAGTCTACAAATTGGAAAAATCTTTCTGCTTCCAAAGTGTAGTCTGACCTACTGCTAATTTAAAAAATAGTAATTATAGCTAATCCCAATATTGAACTATGGTCTGAGCCATATCTCTAATATTTTTGGAAATGCTTGCAGAGTGATGGAGAATGATGTGAGGGTAAGCAGACACTAGTGCTCGATATTCTGTCCGTGTTTAGTGTGTTGGAGGGCTGTCTGTCAGCAAAGCGTGTAGATGTCATTATGCTGCTATACTCGTCATTGTTTACTGCCGAGAGGAGGAAGGAGAGTGCTCTTTCTACAGTATTACATTGTTCCCGTGCTGAGCACTTAGTCATTCATGACTGCAGCTGCTCGCTGAGACCAGAGCCTCTTGTTCAGGATAAACACATTCAGTCCACGCTACTTTGAAAACACCAGCACAGATTGAAGTAGGCAGATATCTTGACCTCGGAGTAACGGCATGACCGACGTGTGTCGGCGCAAAGTGCTCATACGCTAATGAATCCAGGTGTTAAAGCTGATTTAAAGTCTAATTTATGTAATGTAGAAGCTTTCAGAAGTTTGCAGCGAGTACCTCTGACTCTGGGTTTCTCATTTGTACAGTTTTTTTTCCAACACTCTGAATGCATTTCTGATGCAGTTAATGACTGGTTTCGGAGGAAGAGGTGTTAAAGGGGCCATGCGTAATTAAATTCCTTAGCGTTAGCTGTGAAAATAGCTCTCGCCCGAATGATGTTCTGAGCAAGCTGTCTGTGCGTTTGGTGTCAGTGAGCCTGTGCGTTTTGGATTATTAAATATTTTTGCTGATCTAATTTAGCTTTTAACTACCAATAATAATGTGGAATAGTAGAGGCTTACGGTGAAAATATGTATACTGCAAGCGGAGTAATACAAATTGTAGCGGCGTCCAATATCCGCTAAGAGGTAGTAGAGTTAATCCGTGACGCGTTTGGATGCATAAACAAAGTTGTTTTATTTACAACTATGAAAGTAACAAAACAAATGATAATGGTAAAGCATAAAATGGACAGCAAAGCTATATAAATCTAGGCAAAAAAATCAAAAGGATCAAAAACGGTCAACAGAAAGTGAGCGCTCTAGCTACCCACCCTCTTCCTCCATGCACACACGAAAAACTACCAGATATTTAAGCATGTGAAATTGGCAAACAGGAAGTGATAATGTCAAAATAAAAGTCAAACCTCTC